>CAUYUJ010000917.1:5000-55000 GCA_963575745.1 Prorocentrum cordatum
AGTGCAAATCTGTCATGGCAGATCTACTCCTGGACGCGACCAAAAGCTGCCAAGATCTGATCTGGGGGATATGCATATCTCGCTCCTCCCCCGTTCCCATAGCACATGTCCCCAGCAAGCAATCATCCCTCAGTGTGAGCACTGTTTCGGGAACCAGGCTTCTCCAAAGAATTCCCAGTGCTCACCACTTGCCCTTGCCCTTGCTCTTGCCTTTCATCATGCCCTTCATCATGGCCATCGACCACGAGTCGTAGGGATCGTAGCCCCAGCCACCCCAAGACCAGTCATCCCAGCCCCAGCCCTTGCCTTTGCCCTTGCCCTTGCCCTTGCCCTTCTCGTTTCTCTTGGTATCGTCGGCGTAGTTGCACACGATCTCCGTCTCCAAACCGTCGATGATCGTTCCGTTGAGCTGCTCAACGATGAGCGTGGCAGTTTCCTGCGACTTGACCCTCATCATCGCACTGGCGAGCTTGCCCTCCTTCTTCGGCGGGAACACCCTCGCACTCGCGATCTCGCCATAGCGGGAGAAGATGGCCTGGAACTGCTCCAACTCCATCGTGGGCGGCAGGTTGCCGATCCACACGTTCGTGTTGGGGGGGTTCTGCCTCATCGGCTTCTCATCACCCATGCTGCCAGTTGAGCCCGCCGGCCTAGGCAGCCTGAGCGTCGCTCGAGTGTGACGGGCTGGGGCCAAAATGGCTTGAGTCCAAGGCGAAGGACAAGCTGTCAGGAACCTTCTCTTTGCGCGTCGCGGCGGCGGCCCCGGCGACACGCTACTATGCTGCGAGAGGATAGCGTGTCGCTCCGCTCTGCGTGGCAGGAGGCTTGGAAGAGCTCGGGACGAAGATGCTTGGGGGCTGGGAAGAGGGTAGCGTGTCGCGCAGAAGCGTGGTGGGCCAGACGCGGTGGAGCGACACGCTGAACTAGAAGAAGAAAATAACTGCACAAACATAAACTTTTGCCGCTCCGCGCGGATTTCTTGGATCCGCGCTGGACCCCCCTCCCGGGCGCGCGGAGCGCGCCAGGGGCGGCAACGGAGGCGCCGCAAGGGGGAGCTCACAGCGCGGATCCGAGAGATCCGCGCGGAGCGCAAAAGTTCATGCGTATGGCGCTCTTGACTCCTTCGAGGCACGCCGAACCAACATCCCCGACCGTGGATGCGCGCATGCACGCGAGCACACATGCCGGGGCACGTGCCGCGACACCGAGGACGGGCCCCGCCTCCGCGGGCGCACCTCCCGCGCACCCCGGGTCGCCCCGCCTGCGCAGGGTGCGCCCGCAAGACCGGCCTGCCGTCGACTCACGAGGCAGCCAGTGGCGAACAGAGAGTTAAGCATCCCAGAGCTCCCATCAGCCCGTCCTGCAAAACCCACTCCAGCCTGCCAAAAGGCCTCTCCCTCAGACCACAACCGGGTGCAGTGCTCGAGCCTGCTGGATCATGCGCACAGGCCCCCCGGACTCCATCCTGACTCGACCAAGAGAGGACGCGCCGCGATCTTCTCAACGCCTCGGCCCCAGAGGCCTGGGCCCAGTCCCTGGGGGTCCGCTTCTTTTGATCCCGGGCCGCTTCTGGAAGGTCGCGAGGCCCAGCCTCGGGCCCCGAAGGCCCAAAGCGGCCAGACACCTTCCGTATTTTTTTTCGCAGCGAGAAGAGGAAAGGGACCCTTCCACGACGAGAAACGGTCTTGTCGCAACGTGGCGACTGTGCCGCAGGAATTTGTCTGCCCAGATGCCCCTGCAGCAATGCTCTTGCCTTTGCCAGGGCAAAAATCAATTCCCGAATCTTGGAGGCGCACGAGCGTAGTTCTTCTGTTCAGGAAAGGAAACATCAGAGTACCAGATAAATGCAAATCAACATCGGTACTTCAAATCGGGTGTAAGCTTTCGCTTCTATGATTCAGCAATGTTTGATTCAAGGCGGCGCTGAGTCCCGAATGTGGGGACCACAATTTGGGTTCCGCCCTGGGCGGTTGACGGCCGACGCCCTCATGCTCGTCCGGCGCATGATTGACGCAGCGTACAGCAACAAGCATGGCGATCTTATCTTGTGAACGTTGGATTGGGCTAAGGCCTAAGGCGTTCGACAGACCCAAAGTGACTCATACCAGCAAGTGTGCGTGACTATTTACAGCGAATTTGGACTTCCCCAGACATTGCGGCCACGGTCGAAACTATTTTCTCCGAGCGCTTCGTCACGACTGTGGACCACACCGGGAAACTGCAAAGAAGAAAGACGTCAACTGGCATGCATCGTGCAGGGATGCCCACTCTCCCAATCCTTATGTATTGCAATACAGACGGCTATGCTGCACGATGCCTTGGGGCCCATCAGTGCCGAGGCTGAGCCCGCATGTGGTGGCACGCGACATCCGATATGCCGATGACACACTACTGGCCTCGCAGAGCAGGGCATACGCTCTGAATATACTGAACGCCATTGTTGGAGAAAGCTGTGCATACTGTATGGTTTCGATCCTAACCGAGGCAAAACACGACAAATACATACTTCAACTACTGTCGTCGCTGTTCGGCCTGATGGTGGTCCTATCATAACTGTCCGGGACGCCATTTGCTTAGGTGGGATTCTTTCTTTTGATTGTGAAGCAACAACCGAAATCAACCGCCGATAGGGGGAAGCGCGTGGTATCTTCAACAAACTGGTCGCACACCGCTGCCGGATGGCAACAAGATTTCAAAGTGCATGATCGTGTGGTATTGAAAACCTTCGCCCGATTATCTGATGTTGTTGGAGGCTAACAGATCTGGGCTCGACGCGTTTCACTGCCGCTGCCTGCTTCGCATCCTGGGCAATCCAAACAAACAATTTAGTCACTCTGGAAAGAGCTAGCGCCAAACCGCTATCTCAGCTTCTAGTCCAAAAGACAAAATGGGTGCGGGTGGGTGGGGGGTGCAGCGCGCAAGGCAGCTGCACCCCTAACTCTGCGCAGGCCTCCCCCTACCCCCCACCCCCCACCCTCCCCCCTCCCCCCTCCCCCCGCCCCGCCTCGAACGCAAAGCTCTTACGGCGGCCGTCCCCCTCGGAACCCCGTCGGCCCCACCCTTCCTCCTCCTCGTGCCTCCCTTAGCTCCCCCTCGCCTGGCGTCGGCTCCCAACGCGACCTCCTGGGGTCACCAGGCAGCGCTCCTCGTGGGCTCCTGGTGTCCGGGTCCTATGCACCCCACTGGCAGGGAGAGGACAACCCGTCGCGACCCCAGCAGGAAAGCCTCAGCCTGCCGACCCAGCATCGGCAGACGCCGGAGAGCCGACTCTCGACGCCTCGCGTATCCCCGAATCTTGCTCGGCTTGATCACCTGGTCGCGGTGAGCTGCTGGTGCCTGGCGCCTAACGGGCGTTCTCGTCGCCGATTCGCCGCCGGTCGCCGCGCCGTGGTGTCCCCAATCGCCGGGACGTCTCCGCCGGCCTTTGGCGTCCAATTTGGGTCATTTTGTCCCTCGCATGTGCACATGCCACTGCGGCCAATTAGCTTCGTTCGCGCCCCGTTCGCTGCCCCGCTTCTTGACCTTCGCCAGGGAGCCGTCAACCAAAAAGTATCCCCGAATCCCGCCACTCTGGTGCTGCACGTCGCCCGGAAGGACTTCCTGGTGTGCGCCCTCCTGTGCGCGGCAGCGAGGCTCGCCTCCGGTTTGCCTCCCTCCTCGCTTGGTCTTGTCTCTCTTCGCCCTTCTCTTCCCGTGCGCTGATCTAGGCCGTTGCCCCTGCGCTTCGCTCCTCGACGCCGCCCGACCTCCTCGCCGCGGTCGCGATCAAAAAGGATCCCCATGACCCCCGCTTTCCCCGTAGCCGGTGGCACAGCCTGCCCCTGCTCGCCCGGCGGTCGGCCCGTTGCGCGCGCCCGTGTGCCAAAGAAGTATCCCCATAAAGCTCGTCCAGCAACGCTTCTTCGACGAGAGTGTCTCGATCGAGGAAGCGTAAGTAGCTATACACTTTGGCGCAGGTGAGGGCGGGCAGCTGCTCGTTTCACTCGCGCGCTTTCCGTGCGCACCTGTTTCGGTACAGGGCCCGTCCACAAGAAACCCAACCCTGAGACCCCAGGACGTCCACCGATATTCAGTGTGGGAACGTCACGCTTTCCACAGCAAAACCACCGAACCCCAAGAAACCCAGGGCACCCTGGAGGCGAGCAGGGTGTTTCTTGGCATGGACCTCCGCTGTAAGGTGACGGGTGTCCCGTGCGGGCGCCGCGAAGTCCTGCAGGGTTTGACTTCTGTGTTCTCCGTGCCACCAGAGAGGTGCGAGGACACCGGGAGTCAACCAGAGAGGTCTTCGCTCCCTGGGGCTATAGCGGAGCAGTGGCCAGGCGAGCTATCTGAGGAGCACCGTATCACGACAGGAAGAAGCGGGAGGAGGGTGGGAGGAAGAAAGGGATGAGGAGGGAAGGAGGAGGGGGAGAAAGAGGAGGAGAAAAGGGAGAAAGAGGAGGAGGAGGAGCAGGAGGACGAGGAGGAGAGATGAGAAAGGAGGAGGAGGAGGAAGGGAGGAGGAGAGGAGTAGAGGAGGGAGGAGAGGAAAGGAGAGGAAGAAGGAAGGAGGAGGAGGAGGAGGAGAGGAGGAGGAGGAGGTAGGAAGGGAGGAAGTAGAGGATGGAGGAAGGGAAAGGGAGGAAAGGAGGAGGGTGAGGGAGGAAGAAGAAGAAGAAGAAGGAGAAGAGAACGAGAGGATGAGGAGGAGATGATGAGGAGGAAGTGAGTAGGAGGATCAGGGGGAGAGGAACTGTACGACACAGCTCACCCGACTAGGCCTCGACCGCGCGGTCTTCGCGTTGAAACCTCTTCCACAACAAAATCGAACGGCCCCCTAACCTGTCGGGTGGGGCGTGAACTGTAAACAGCCTACGCATAAATTGCTGGAGCGCGAAATTCTTACGGACCGGGAGAGGAGAGGCAGGAGGAAGGGATGAGGATGAGGGAGGCAGGAGGAGGAGGAGGAGAGGAAGGAGGAGGATGGGAAGGAGGAAGAGAGGAGAGGAGGAGGAGGAGGAAGAGGAGGCGGAGGAGGAGAGGGCTGACGTCTCTGCAATCCGAGCTGCGGGCTGCCCGCGCCACGTTTCTCAAAGATGACGACAGCTCAGCGGGCCAGGTAGAAGTATTGCACTTTATGTTGTGTCATGGTCGCTAGAATCAGAGCCACGATGGCAAATCTGATCAGACCCTGTGCGATGACAAGAGCGCCTTGCTCCGCTGCTTGCAATGCTCAAGAGACATGGCTGGCGAATGTGTCCAGGGCGGCGGGCGACACCACTCACCTTTGCATCCCTGGTATATGGTCCCCGCCCCCGTCCCCCCCCCTCGTTCTCCCCATAACTTCTCCTTCCCAGACAAGGCCGCCGAAGTGGCTCTGGGCGCCGCAGCTGTACATCCATCAAATACTTCGATATACTGGCAAATACCATTCAGATGAACCCCCCAGAGAAACCGGAGGATTCGAGGACCTAACCATGAGTGAAAGGGGGGAAAAATTAAACCAACTCCAATCCAATGCACCCAGCCCAATCCAAAGGCACCACTGCCTCGCCCCCACAGCCCCGCCCCAAGACCCCCCCGACCCCTATACCCCAAAGTTAAAACCACGCCACTAGCAGCCGCAGACGAAAGTCTTCCTCGAACACATATCACTGATCCCGCACCTGTGGGGTGCCACCCCTGACACCTCCCCATCGCAGGCCCCCAGACCACCAAGAGCGGAGCCCCCAAGCACCCTCCCGCCAAAACCCCACAACCCACTCACCTCACCCCCCACAACCGCTTACCGCACCAACCCCACGCGCGCTACCAAACCCAGCCCCCACACCCCGTCCCCACCCCTTCTACCCGTCAATTCCGACAGCACGACAACCAACCGCGGACCTTACCGCGCCGCGCTTGCACGCGCGGAGCGCGCCAGAGGCGGTGCCAGAGGCGCCGCCAGCGGGGCCCAGCGCGGATCCAAGAAATCCGCGCGGAGCGCCAAAGCTTGACGGGCGCCAAGGACGCAAGGGCCTTGGATGCCGAAGTTGTCACTTTTTGGGCGGCGGACTGCCAACACCCTGCAGGGCTGGCCAGTGAAAGGCGCGAAGGACGGGCCGCAGAGGCAAGGACGCAAGGGTAACCTAAGGACATCCGTGCGTCCTTACTATGAGTTCTGACTGTATCTCGCTCTTTCTTCTTCGAATTCTGCTGCACGGCCCAGCGAGGAGTGGCGGACGGCGTACGGGGCAGCACTCTTGCGGTGAGAGCATTGAATAAGGAACCATTGGGTAAAGAAGCCAGGGTCTGGAAGCCGGTGGAACTCCAATCGTGGATTGGCTATGGATGCCACCGCCGCCCTCATCCGATGAGGAATCCTCCAGGGTCTGACGCCTCCTGGGCACATCCCTTACCCAACGCCCCCACCGTATACGTCTTCGGCCATGGGCCCCTTGCTAGTTACCCCTCGCTCCCGGGCCGTCCTCGGCGGTCTTCGGCGGTCCTCGGACGGCCTTCGGCGCTCTTCGGCGGTCTTCGGGCGGTCTTGTGGCGGTCTTCGGCAGTCTTTGGCGGTGTCCAGCGGCCTTCGGCTCGAAAACCGGGGAGCTGCGCTCAGCAAGGGGTCCACGAGCGAGCACCTGAAGCACTCTCGCCTCAGGAGCTCTCGAGCACTGGCAGGAACAGAGCCGCCAATGAGGGTGTCGGTTTTGTTGACCGTCATTGGGGAGGTCCCGAAATAGATCCCAAGGACGGTCATAAAATGCGACCTCGGGGGGGGGGGGGGGGGGGGGGGGGGCATCTCCGCGGGCGCGCGGGGCACCGCATTTCTGAGCGCACCCAAGCGGAGCAGTCGATGGGCGCTAGAAAAACTGCCGGATGCGCCCGGCAAGACGGCGTCGATCCGCGAAGCAGACGGGGGGGCCGCATGGGCACACCGCGGACGCCGGCGCATAGAGTGATCTGCTGCAGACTGCCTCCATCGACCTGCCTGGGCGGGCGCTCTCCCCGCACCCAGTGGCAACGGTCGGGCGCACGCTCACATGGGTTCGGGATCCATGGGTGACGAACGAGCAACACATACCCATACCCATAGGGGGAATGTTGGGAGGAGGACTGGCTCTCGGTATGGGTGCGGGTTGTCGGATCCTGGGGGGTGCGTCCTTTCGAGCGAGGACCCCCCTCCGACAACACGCACCCATGGCCCCCTCCGTCCCATCCATGGGTACACTCAAAACTTATGCTAAGAAATCTTCCAGTAAGAAATTGAGACCCAGCTTCGCTGAATTTCTTAGCCCTCTTGCGAGAGCCAGCTTTGAAGCGTGCAATTTCTTAGCGCAGCGCGACGCCAGTGTGGGTGGTTCCGATGAAGATTGTGCCGGTGATTGTGCCGATTGCGGCGCCGGGGGCTCTGCAGCAAACAACATACAGGAACACGTCAAGATCTGGGCGAAGATCTGGGTGGTGATCTGGGGGAATATCCGGGGGAACAGCCAGAGCAAAATCTGGGAGGCGATCTATGGAAATCTCAAAAAAGATCTGGGGGAAGATGTGGAGAAAGATCTGGATAAATATCTGCAGGAACATATGGAGGGAGATCTGGGGAAGTATTTGGATTAACACACAGGGGAAGATCTGGGGGAAAACCTAAAGGAAGATCAGGGGAAAGATCTAGGGGAAGATCTCTATGAAGATCTGAGGGGAGATCTAACGAGGGATTGATCTGGGCGAGGATCTGAAGGAAGATCTGGGCGGAGATCTCGGAGAGGATTTGGGCGAAGATCTGGGGGAAGCTCTCGGAGAGAGTACAGAAGAATATCGGGAATAATATCTGAAGGAAGATCCAAAGGAAGATCTCGACGAAGATCTGGAAGAAGATCCCGAGGATCTGGAGGAAGATCAGTAAGAAGATGCCGAGGTTAAGAAACTGAGCCAGCTTTTGGGAATTCGTTATCGAATTTTAAGAAATGTTGAGACCCAGCTTGGCGGGAGGGGGTTTCTTAACAGAAGATATGACTGTATGGGTGCGTGTTGTTCGCTCGTCAATGGGTCTGTTGGGTGGGCGCCAGATTCAAGGGGCCCTGGGACACACACACACACACATAAATACACACAAATAAAAGGATTCCCCATATTTTCCCACATTTTCTGGGGAATCGACGATTCATTGTGTCTATGAGTTTTTTCCCTCCTGACAGAGCCACGGATCGGGGACGGTGCCACCCGAAATGTGGCGCCGCTGCCGCCCCCAAAACATTCGGCGACGCCGCGCGCCGGCTCTGTGCGGCAGCGGCGCTCTCGCCGCTGATCCGCGTGCCGCAGGCCCCTGTCCACGCTCCCTCGAGATACCTCCGCGCAGTGCGCGCGCTCGAAGCCGACGTGGATTCCTTCCCGGACACGCGACGTCCCGATTGTTATCTTCAGGGCGGCGTCCCTGGAAGTCCCGGCCCGTTCCCTGGGGCCAGTGTTTCGTCCTGAGCCGCTTTGTTGGCGGTCCCGAGGCCCGGCGCTCCCCGGGGCCGAAACTGGCCAAGAGCCTCCCGTCCTGATTTCTGTTGCGGCGCGGTCCTGTCCGGGTCCGTGTGCGTGTCCGTCCCTCCTTCGCTCCTCACTCTCAGTGCCTGGTCACGCGGGGGCCACATGCGAACCCTACCCCTACCCCCCACGATTTCTGAGGGGGAGGGTGGGGTCCACTTCGCTTGGGAGCTCCCGAACGAAGTGAAGCCCACCCTCCCCCTCAGAAATCGTGGGGGGTAGGGGTAGGGTTCGCATGCGGCCCCCTATCTCCGTGCCTGGCCACGCGGGGGCACCGGGGCCCGCGCCGCAACACACCTCCCCACGAGCAGGACCTGCCGGCACCGCATCGGGACAGCGGCTCGGGTCGGCACGCGCACCGAACCGGGCCGCGCTGGCACGAAGCCGGGCTCGCATCGGACCGGCAGCGCCGGGATGCGGCAACATATGATCGGATCGTCGGGAGGAAGAGGAGGAGGAGGAGCAGGAGGAGGAGGTGGAGGAGAGGGAGGAGGAGCAGCAGCATCGGGCCGGAACGTGCATCGAACCAGGCAGCACTGGCACGAAGCCTGGCTCGCATCGGATCGGCCGCGCCGGGATGCGCAGCCGCGCCATAGCAGAAGAAAAAGCGCCATGAACAGAAACTTGTGGCGCTCCGCGCGGATTTCTCGGATCCGCGCTGCAGGAGCCCCCTCCCTGGCGCGCGGAGCGCGCCAGGGGCGGCGCCAGAGGCGCCGCCAGGGGGGGCCCAGCGCGGATCCAGGAACTCCGCGCGGAGCGCCAAATGCTCATGTTTAATGCTTTCTTCTTCTCCTTCGCCGTACGCATCGGACAGCATCGGACCGTCGGAGTATCGGCATCGAACCGCGTTGAGCCGGCCGAAACCGATGTCCACTCGGATCGGTCAGCTCGGCACGGCCCCTGCCCCGTCATCGGGCCAGAACGTGGGCCTCCGGCGGCTGCTCGGGAGGATCCGGGCGCCCGGATGCAGGAACGCCCTCGGCGAGGCGCAGCTGCGGGAGCGCACCCCGAGGCGGGAAAGCCTTCGGGAAGCGACGAAGACGCCCGAAGACCTCGAGTCTCCTCCTCCTCCTCCTCCGCCGCCACCTCCTCCTCCTCCTCCTCCTCCTCCACCTCCTCCTCCTCCTCCGCCTCCTCCTCCTCCTCCTCCCCTCCCAACCTCCTCCTCCGCCTCCTATTCCTCCCTCCTCCTCCTCCTCCTCCCCTCCCCTCCCTCCCTCCTTCCCTCCCTCCCTCCCTCCCTCCCTCCCTCCCTTGTTCCTCCCTCCCTCCCTCCTTCCCTCCCTCCCTCCCTCCCTCCCTCCCTCCCTTGTTCCTCCCTCCCTCCCTCCCTCCCCCACTCCCTCCTTCGAGCCACGATCGAGCTGGTGAGCGGATATCCACGGTGGCTCCCCCCGCCGGGGCAAAGGGGGGCCGACAGAGACACAAAGACGCAAGGCGCGGGCGCCGGCTCGGCCTGCTGCCGCGCCGCCGCGGTCGGCAGCGAGGGCGGTCCTGCAAGTTTTAGGTCGGGCATGTTCTCCTACAGGCGGGGCTTGGAATAGAAATGAAACAGAATCCAATCAATAATCAAGAATAAGCAAAAATAGTCGAAACATCGCGCACTGACTTTGTTATACTAGTTTTGAACAGTCCTCCTGTAAAACGACATGCCCGACTCAATGCCAGTCGGCGGCGCGCGCAAGGGGGGCAGGGGGGAGGTGGGAAGGCTTCCCAGACCTCCTCGCGATGCGAAAAAAATCTAGACGAAAGGTTTCTCACTATGTTCGGCCTCTGGGGGCCTTTGCTGGGCCTCGGGGCCGTCAAAAAACGACTCGGGACGAAAAGCCGGTCCCAGGGAAGGGGTCCAGACCTCTAGGGGCCGACGTTGTGCAAAAATCACAACGTCGGGGGGCTGGGCTCTTAGGTCTGAGCACGCCCGCCCTTCTCGCTTCCCCCCGGGGCTGGCCGCTGGGGGAGAAGGACGCGGAGGATGACCCTGACGGACCCTCCGCGGGCCGCAGCTACGGGGCAGAAGGACGAGACCGACCGCTGCGGGCGCGGCGCGCGAACCGAGCGACCGAGGAGACGACCCCGAAGCTGAGGAGCAAAGACGTGGACGACCACGGAAAACAGGCAGCCCGGGGCCTCGCGGCACGCAACCACGGACCACACGCACGACACACACAGGGGCCAGCCCGAACCGAAACGAGAACGGAAAGGCAGCGGGCCCGCACGTTCCTGCGTGATTCGTGTTCGCCTGTGCAGCGCCGCGGCGCGCGCTCGCCCCGTCGGGCCGCGCGCGCACCTGCGATCCGCCTTACTTTGGGCGATTTGGCGAGCAAGAGGGGCCCAAGGGGGGGAACACGAACCGACAACTTGAGGCTTCCGCCCCAAGAGGCCCCCAGGATGCCCCAAGATGCCCCAAAGAGAGCCCAAGAGGGCCCCCTAGAGGCCCCATGAGGCCCCCGACAGGCCCCAAAGGAGGCCCCCAAACAGCCCTCCAAGAGGCCCTGGAGATGCCTCCGACGACATCCAAACTAACATCCAAGAGGCCTCTAACCCACAACCAAGGCACACTGGCGGGATGGGCCGAAGGCCACTAGATAATAATGTTGACGCAACCCGAACCATAACGTTGACCAGGACTGGTCCTGATCACAGTTTTGGCTTGAATCGATTGGCACGAAGTATATTACAACGAATTGATGCAACCCGAACCACTACTGTGAACAAGACAGGTCCTGGTCACGGTTCTGGTTTGGGTCGATTGGCATTCATAACAACACGATAATATGAATACAGCCTGGACCACAACTGTGACCAAAACCCGTCCTGGTCACGGTTCTGCTCCGGGTCGATTGCCATTAACGTTGCCAAAGTCTGACCGCAACTCGGACCATCACCGTGACCAGGACAGGTCCCGGTCACGGTTCTGGTTTGTCGCCTGGCATTAGTATTGTACTCATAATACTGACGCAACCCGAGCCAAGATTGTAACCAGGACTGGCCCTGGCCATGTTCCTGGTTTCGGTCGACTGGCACGTATCATTGTCTAACGATATTTACGCAAGCCGAACCACAACCGTGACCAAGATTGGTTCTGGTCACGTTTCTGGCTTGCGTTGATTGGCATTAATGTTGTACTCATAGTACTGATGCAACCCGAACCACAACTGTGACCAGGACAAATCCTGGTCATTTCTCTGGGCTGGTCGCACCATTGTGAAAACATTCAAATATTGGAACCCGACCATGACCGGAATCAAGACTTGTCACAGTCACAGTTGTGGCTCGGGTGCACAAATATGATCATAGTAGTAGTAGTAGTAGTAGTAGTAGTAGTAGTAGTAGTAGTAGTAGTAGTAGTAGTAGTAGTAGTAGTAGTAGTAGTAGTCGTAGTAGTAGTAGTAGTAGTAGTAGTAGTAGTAGTAGTAGTAGTAGTAGTAGTAGTAGTAGTAGTACTGAAACACCCGAACTATGGCCCAAACTGTCCAGGCATGGTTCGAATCACTGAATAATGCGCAGCGCGACTGTGACCAGTGCTGGACTGGCTCTGCTTCGGGCATCACCAGCATTGCCGAACAGTGACCACTCAAGCAACAACAAAAACTGGAACATAACTTGAGCAGGGACCGACCGTCCCAGCATTCCTATAGGCTTACCACGTAATGCTCTTAGAACCCTAAAGTGTTCGAACAATAGAAACAATGTTCTTAGAAAAATAACCCGATGGCTTAAAGCAAGACGGATCCAGCCAGTCGTGTTTTAAGAACATTTCGTGGAAACCACAAAAGGTTCTTAGAACATTGTTTGGTAGGCCCATAGGCACGCCAGGACGCTTCGCCACTGCTTGAATAGGTGCGCTCCGCGACGTGGGAGCGGAATTCTGTCCGCCGGCGCCTCCCTCCCACCTTGCGTTTCTACGCCTCCTCCAGTGGTTCTCCCCACTACAAGCCTCGTCAAAAATAATCAGAAACGCAGTTGGAAATCACGACGATCGATCTTCTCGGGCACTTGTTAGAAACTGCGTTCTTCAATGCTGCGGAGGGGTCGTCGGATTTTTGAAGCCCTTGCGTCCACGTCAGATATCCAGCGTCAGCATTGGAGTAGCGCTGACTATACAATCACCGAAAACAGAATCCCTGAGTTTATTTTTGACGTGGGTTGTAGGACTGAGAGTCAGGCTCGTGCCCGCCACGGCGGGGCCGCCGACGGCGCCACGAACACTGGATGGGGGTGAAAGTCGTTACCTGTTGGCCCCCTCTCCCTCCCGCCCCCTGCCGCCAACGCGTTTGCGCGATAGTGGGGCGTGAGAACACTTGTTAGTTGTCTGGTAGGATATGTGGCTTGCCAGGGGCGGCCTTCCCCCTCTGGCACAACCCCCTGATGTATGTAACAAATGTTTCAGAAGATGTCTGAAGGCCTCGGCAGTTCATCTGCAAAACGAATCGCACTAAGAGTTGGCGCGAGTGGCATGGAGTGATATGCCCAGGGCTGATGCGGCATTGCAGTTGAACTGCGAGCGGGTAGAGCGTTGCCCATGTACAGCAGACGGGCAGATGCATTGCACATGCGCTGCGCTGGGAAAATGTGGCTCGTACTGCGGCAAGTGTACACATATGTAAACATCGAACAACAGACTTGCGCCCCGGAACATACTGTACACCCCAAGCCTGTTGCAGCCCCCCCAATCTACTGCGGCACGACCGACCAGAGCCGATCTGACCGCCTAGAGAAGCTGCGGAGCAGGGAGCGTGGGCTGCCCCAAGAGCACCGCCCGATGCCGATGGCAGAATCGACCACCACCTTGAAACATATTTGTTTCATATTATTACGTGCATACACATATGTATAGACTTACGTACATCAATATAACTATTCGTGTATACGCACGGATACAAATACACATAGTGCCACGCGCACTTCGTTCTCGATTAGGTTTCGTCCCAGGCAACGCTGGTGTCATATCAATCATCGGATGGGCACGCACACCATCCCACAACGATCACCGAATGGATACACCTATGCAATCGTGGGCATACATGTCACACTAGCGTCGCCCGCCTATTTGGGCACATCCCTCACACGGATCGTGCCCCTCAGGGAGCTCCACCTACGGCCCCAGAAACAGGGTTCGCATAGCGCCCCCCAGCCCATCTGGGCACACCCCTCACAGGGATCGTGCCCCACAGGGAACACCGCCTACGGCCGCAGAGACAAGATTCGCAGAGCGGCACACCCGTCACGCGATTCGTGTCCCGCAAGTTACTCCACTTACGACACCTGCGGGAAGCTTCGCACAGCGTCGCCCCGCTCACTCCGGCACACCGCTCACATATATTGTGCCCCGCAGGGAGTTTCACCTACTGCCCCAAAGAGACGATTCGCATCCCGCCCCCCCCCGCCTACGTCGGCATCCCGCCCCCCCCTCCCACAGGGAGCCCCACCGACGGCCCCAGGGACAGGATTCGCATAGCATGGCCTCAAGAAAACACAAGATGGCCTCAAGATCGCCCAAGACGGCCCAAGAGGCCTCTAAGACGGCATAAGAGGCCTCCAAGCGGTCCTCAAGGAAGGTCCGAATATGCCAACACCATAAAGGCGTCCTTAAGCTTTGAAAGGTTTTGGTTTCTGGTTTCCAATGACCCTAAACGACCTCTGAACCCGCCGTTCTCATTCGACACGGCACAATTCTCCGACCCGAATGCATCAAATAACTTCACCTCTGGGCACGCGCTGCCAGGATCAGCAGCACCTCGGGGTCCCGTCACGTCGACACTCTGGACGCTCACTGCTGAGAACGCCCCCTAGGGAGGCTCACGTGCTGAGGGGATTGGATCCTGAGAAACGCCCCATGGCAGGTGCCAGACCGTATACACTTTTCCAGTGGCGGCGAGGCAGAATGGCTGCACCAGCGATGGAGCCAAACGGGGGCACCGAAAAACGAATTAGCCAGCGTGCAGGAAAAGGACAGGGCGGCCGGGGAGGAGGGAAGAGACGGGGCCATTCAGAGGCGGAAGACTTCCGTCCCGAGTGTGCTGGCGCGGCCGGCCCCGTCAGAGGGAACCATGGCAGCAGCCGGGCCGCAGCGCCGGGGCACCCACGGGCGATGACGGGGCCCAGTGCGTGGAGGCAGATACTGCAGTGATGTCGCCGGTGAAGTAGACTGGGTGCTTGCACGTCTTACAGCATCGCCGCATGAAACGCTAACTTACCGAGAGGCTTGGATCCGGGAAGCACTCCACGGCATGTGGCAGGCCGTTCACGCGCCGTGCTCCTGCGGCAGGACGTGCGCTGCACCGGTGGGCGGCGTGGCCACGTGTGCGCCGCTGGCGGCGCAGCTCCCCGGGGTGACCAGTGGAGTCGGGCGCAACCTCTGGGGGAATGCGGCTGCGCATGTCTGCTGGGCCCGGTCACCAAACGAAGGAGGCGCCGCGGGGCCATCCTATGTAGGCCCATGAGCAAAGGGAGGAGGGGGACGATGAGGGCCAGTGCAAGCCCAGGACCTGCAGTACATCCTCCCTCCAACTTCCCTCTTCAGAGGCCCCCAAAGGAATTCGTGCATTGCGTGAAGTGGCCCATGTAGAAGACAAGCGTGTGATAATCCTCCATCGTGCCAAAACAGCTTTCGTAGGACTTCAACGCCGCGGATCACTGTGACTGCTGCGTCCTGACAATCCTCCTAAATCGTGCCAGGACACCGTTCCTGAGGCTTCCAGCAGCGCGAATCAAAGTGACTGTTGCGTCCTAGCAACCCAAAATCGTTCCAGAACACTATTCCCTCGACTTCGGCCATACGAACACTTGAAACTGCTGGAAACTTGCAGTCGATTGTGCACGGCGCGAAAGCGAGAGCCACATTGTTTAAACCACCCGCTCTCCATCCGTAAAGCTCGTGCGAACTTTTACGACGAATGAGCGCGGCGCGAAAGCGAGAACCACATATTGGAAACCACCCGCCAGCCATCCTTGAAGCTGTTGCAAGCTTTGAAAACGAATGCACGTGGCGCTAAGGCGAGCGACATATTTTGCAAACGACCCGCCCTCCATCCGTGAAGCTGTGGCGAACTATTCAGACGAATGCGTGCGGCGCGAAAGCGAGAGCCACATTTTGAAAATGATGAGCCCTCCGTGCGTGAAACTGTTGCACATTTCAAGCTTCAGGATCATAACCTGCGAAGAAGTTTTAGGCGAAACGCCCGGCCCGCTTTATCGATACGTCTGCGGATGCGACATGGAGGAGTTATCCATAAGGAAAAATGGAGTAGGAGGAGGAGGAGGAGGAGGAGGAGGAGGAGAAGGAGAGGGAGGGAGAGGGAAAAGGATTTGGAGCAGGGCGAGTTAAGACAACGGCAGCTGAAAATCGGTCCCCAGACCCCTCCCGATGCGTAATCGCAGCAGCTGTCCGTGTTGCGTCCAGCCGTGGCGACGGGGGAGCACCCCGAAGGCCAACTGCCGTTGTCTCAACTCGCCCTCCTCGGAGACAAGGCGGAGGAAGAGGAAGAGAAGGAGGAGGAGGAGGAGGAGAAGGAAGATGAGGTAGAGGAGGAGGAGGAGGAGGAGGAGGAGGAGGAGGAGGAGGAGGAGGAGGAGGAGGGGGGAGGGGAAGAGGACGTCGCGGAAGGCCAGGCGTCCACCCGGCCAGGGGTTGCGCCGGCCAGGTGGGCACACTCCGCCCCAGTGTGTGGCCGCTGGAGGAGGAGGAGAAGGAAGAGGAGGAGGGGAAGGAGCAGGGGGGGGCGAGGACGAGGACGAGGAGGACGAGGAGGGGCACGAGCAGAGGACGCGTCCTCCGAACTGCAGCTGCCCGGGCGCCACCGCGGGCTGCCGAGGCGCCCAGGCGCCCTTAGGCTGGGGCGCGAGGCCGCCGGCCTTGGCCTTCGGCCGGGCCATGATGGCCTTGACCTGGCGCCGGGAGTCGGCGGTGCCGGCGCAGAGGGAGCTGCTTCTGCTGCTGCTCGCTCTCCTTGCTCATTCTCAACCTCCCTCCCTCCGACAGGCGTGCTTAGCACGATGGCCCTTCGAAAAGGGCTGTAATTGACAACGTGTGAGAATCAAGCGACGTGAATTGCGGCAGCTCTCATTTCAGGGTCCCCGCACGCTTGGAAACAAAGCCTGAATCCCACAAGAGGTCTCAGCGAGGGATCACAGAAGGCTTGATCCCTCAAGAGGCACCGGAGAGCCCCCCAAAAAGCGCCAAGCAGGCCAGAAGAAGCCTCCAAGACGTTCCAAGACACCCCCAGGCCGCTCTTCAGGAGGCCCTCGATAGGCCCAAGCAGTGGATTCCCCTTGCAGGTGTTAATATGTTTCGCTTTCCATGCTCTTCGGGTGAAGATCCGTCCACTTGCGGCGGTCTCCGAGTACCGAAATTGGCCCACTGAGAGCCCCAACAGAGCTCCCAGTCGGCCCGAGACGGCCCAGACAGAACCCCAAGCTGGCCCAAGAGGGCCTACGTAGGGAACCAAGCGGCCTAACAGCCACGGCGGCCCCAGGAGAACCCCCAAACGGCAAAGAGATTCCCCAGACGGTTCAACAGGGCCCTGAGATAGCCCAATAAGGACCAAAGACGACCCAACAGGGTCCCAAGGGACCCGAAATCCTGCCCCACAGGAGCCCAAGACTAGGGGAACAAAGAATGACATAGAAATAAATCTCAAAGGTCCGCGCGGATTTCTCGGATCGGCAGGCGGATTTTGGACGAGAAATAAAAAATAGACAGAACAATGCCCTACAATAATCAAAAATAATAGAAAATCGTCCCAAGACTGCATATTTTTTGACTATGTTTGAATCCTCTTTATGTAGAGGGACAGGCCTGATTTGATCGAAGGGTTGTTGAGCAGAGAGCTTGGTTGGTAGGGAGGTGGATTCCCGCAGGCATCTGCACAAATGGAAAATGTGCAACGCCAGGCCGTCCTCGTCGTCGTCGTCGTCATTGTCGCCGTCGTCGCCATCCTCGGTCCTCGTCTTCCTCGGTCGTCGTCCTCCTCCTCCTCCTCCTCGGTCCTCGTCCTCGTCCTCGTTGTCCTCGTCGTCCTCGTCGTCGTCGTAGTCGTCGTCGTCGTCGTCGTCGTCGTCGTCGTCGTCGTCGTCGTCGTCGTCATTGTTTAGCTCGCGCCCTGTTGCATGCCGGGTGCTGGGGCGGGGCCGGGGCGGCGGTGCATCAGATTGCCAAAGCTCCAGGGAGCTGGGGCCTCTCCAGAACTGCGTGTTCCACCCTGACGCCAGTCCCGCCGTATTTCGCTTGATTCTCCGACAGAGAGTCGTGTCCGAGATGCACCTCGAACGATGCGAAAAAGCAGGGCGGACATTTCCGCCTCCGGAAACGTATGGCGGATACCCCTGCGAGAGGTAATCATAGTGGAAACGGCGCTGGCAAAGTGGGCGGCAAAATCGGCATCATCAGAGCATACCTCGACGAGCGCGGCGGCTCTGTGGAGAGCCGGGGCAGACCTCCCCGGAGCGGCTGGTTGGCACGTGCCCCGGGGCTGCCTGGTCGCTGCCGCCGCGCGGGGGGTCGGCTGCTGCTCCGGCCTTGGGGGGCCGCCCGACCACGCGCGGGGCGGCGCGCAGCGGCGCCGGCGCCGGCATCGCCGGCGGCTGCGCCTCGGCCGAGCGAGCAGGCAGAGGAGACTCGCTGCGGAGAACTACCGGTCCAATCCTGACATCTTCAGTTTTGTTTCTTACAAGACGGCGATTCTTGCATCGTTGTTGCAAGACGATGGAGGGAAGAAGACATTTGCGGTGTCTCGTTGTCGGGTTTCAAGGCGCGCAAGCCGTTGTCGGGTTGCATCGCGCTCTCTCGCGAAGCGTGATTTATCACGCTTCACGAGAGAGCCCCCAAGAGGCCCCCAGGAAGCCACGAGAGGCCCCCCAGAGGCCCCCAAGAGGCCCCCAAACTGTCCCCCAGAGGCTCTCGAGAGCGCTTCGAGCAGATGGGGTCGAAGGATCGCGCCCCCCCAAACTGTCCCCCAGAGGCTCTCGAGAGCGCTTCGAGCAGATGGGGTCGAAGGATCGCGCCGCATCGCCAATGCATCGCCGATGTATCGGCGATGCGTCGGCGATGCATCGGCGACCTCGGCGATGCATCGGTGACGTCGGCGTGGGGAAACACGGGCTCCACATCGAGCCGCATCGGCGATGCATCGGCGATGCGGCGCGATCCTCCGACCTCCTCTACTCGGACCCCACCTGGGAGGCTGAAACAATCACGCTTCACGAGAGACACTGTTAGGGGAACAAAAAGTGATAAACATAAAAACTTGGAGGTCCGCGCGGATTTCTCGGATCGGCGCTGGACCCCCCTCCCTGGCGCGCGGAGCGCGCCAGGGGCGGCGCCGGAGGCGCCGCCAAGGGGGTCCAGCGCGGACCTCCGAGTTTTTATGTTTATTTCACTTTTTGTTCCCCTAACTGTCAGGCAGGCGAAGGGGCACAGGCGGGCACACAAGGCCATGTTCGATGCTGAGCCTCACGAGGAACCAGGTGCAGACGGTGGGAGGCGGAAGAGGGGGCACACAAAAAAGAAGGAAACCTGTGCGGCCGGCTCGTGCCGTCACGACCCGGAGGCCGCTCTCTGGCTCCGCGCGGGTCTTTCCAGCAGGGCGGATCGTTCGACGTCGGCGGCTTCCAGGACGCCGCCGGCGATGCGCCCTGGACGACCCCGCGGGGGTCGCCCCCGCGCCGACGCGGCGCGAGCCTGCCTCCGAGGAGGGCCCCGCCAGTGAGCCTCATCGCATCCAGGCGCGCTCTTGATGCGGTCGGCTCCCGGGGCAGCCCGAGGGCCCCCCGACAGCGCTTGTTCGGCGCAGCTCCTCTTGAGAGGGGAAAGAAGCGGGAGACCCAGAGACCCAACGTGTTGAAAAAAATCAAGACGCAAATGTTTCGTCACGTTCGGCCCCAAGGGGCCCTCGCCGGGACCCGGGACCGTCAAAAAACGACTGGGGATGGAAAACCGGTCCTGGGGAATGGGTCGAGACCTCCGGGGACCCCGCATCGAAAAAATCGCGACGTCGGATCTCTGGGGAGAGGACGCGACCACCCGCTGAGCTGGGTGCAGCTCGTCGCCTCTCGGCGCTCCAGCCCGGGCTCCAGCCCGGGCGGCTGGTGCTCGGCCCCCCAGGCGCGCCGCATGCATGCGGCGGCGCAGCACCCCGTAAGCATGGTGTCGCACCCCCCCCTGGTCTTATGTCGGGCCTGTCCCCCTACAGGGGGATTTCGACAAAAAATAAGAAATACCCCCAAAATACCCCCAAAAGATCAAACAATACAACAAAAATAGTCCCCTGACTATTTTTGGATTATTTTCTGACTATTTTTGGTGTATTTTTCGTCGAAAATCTCCCTGTCGGGGGACACGCCCGACTTAACCCTGGTTTTTGCCCCCCTCTTGGCCCATTGTCCACCCCCTCTCTCAAAGCTCCTGCACGGGAACCGATCCCCAAACCGGGGCCGCACCGACGTGCACTCGCGCAGGCTTCCTCTTCCCGACCCTGGGCACCCACGGTGTTGCACCTTCGGGAAACCTCGTCGGTCCCGTCGCGGCCATATCCGCGTCGGATCCGTGTCGAATCCATGTCGGGCTCGTCGAATCCGTGTCGAACCCGCGTCGAACCCACGCCAAATCCGCGCCGAGTCCGCATCGAGCCCGCGACGGGCTCAAGAGAAGACTCCAACTTTGCGGACAGACGAGGTCACCCGAAGATGCAAAGTTAGAGGCCTCCTAGGTTGGGTCCGAGTAGATGGGGTCGAAGGAACTCGCCGCATCGCCAATGCATCGCCGATGTGTCAGCGGTGCATCGGCGATGCATCGGCGACCTCGGCGATGCATCGGTGACGTCCGCGTGGAGAAAATGGGGCCCCACATCGAGCCCATCTGCTCCGACCCCATCTAGGAGGCCTAGACAAGTAACCCTCGGTCCGCGGGGCACCAGAGCCTGCGCCTCCTCCTCCGCCTCCTCCTCCTTCTCCTCCTCCTGCACCTCTTCTTCTTCTTCTTCTTCTTCTTCTTCCACCTCCTCCTCGTCTTCCTCCTCCTCGTCTGCCTTCTCCTTTTCTTGCGCAGGCTGCTGAGCGCTCCAGGCGCTCGTAGCGCCGGTCTTCCTCCTCCTCCGGAGCCTGCGCCGAAGGCTCCGCCAGCGGCTGCCTGGGCGTCGCCGGCCGCGGCGGCGCGCCCTTGGGCGGGGCTGCCACCACTCGCGCCGCGCCCAGGGGCGCCGTGCGCGGGGGCGCGCCCTGGCGGGAGGCCAGGCGGGATGCACACACCAAGGACCACCAGAGTGCCACTCTGCTCTGCCCCTCCTCCTCCTCCTTCTCCTCCTCCTCCTCCTCCTGCTCCTCCTCCTCCTCCTCTGCTTCTTCTTCTTCCTCCTCCTCCTCCTCACTCATCCTTCTCCTCCTCCTCCTCCTCATCCTCGCCCTCCTCCTCCTCATCCTCCTCTTCTCCTCCTCCTCCTCCGCCCTCATCCTCCTCCCTCCTCCTCGGCCTCCTCCCCCCGTTTCCGAGCGGGTAGGGGGACTCCGCCCAGGCTGCTGAACAGAAGCGGCCTGGCACGTGGCTGGCGAGAGCCAGCCCAGCGGCAGATACAGCCGACCCGTACCAGAAGGACGCACGGCCCTTCGTCGCCCAGCTCGAAGCTCTTCGAGCGGGGCGCGGCCGACGCAAGTGGCCAAGGATGGGCTGAGGAGGGACGGACCCTGCCCTCCGACGTCATGATTTTTCACAGCATCGACCCCCAGAAGTCTTGACCCCCCCGGGACCGGTTTCTCGTCCCGAATCGTGTCTTGACGGCCCCGGGGCCCGTTAGAGGGGCCCTGCGAGGCAGAAAAAAGCGAAAAACCTCCCGTCCGGACTCTTCCCAACCATCCTGTGGTGTTGGGTCCTCGTTTTGAGGAGACGGTCTCCGCGTTCCTCTCCTCGGGCAGCGGTGCGGTGACGGCGCTGGACGAGGAGCCCTTCGAGAAGGAGTCCAGGGTCTGGAAGCCGGTGGGCCACCTGTTGAGGCTCCACCACGGACATGGCGGCCGCGCCCCCCCCCCCATCTGGCAAGAGATCCGCCAAGGTCTGACGCCCATCTGGGCACACTCCGTGGCAAACCCCCCCACCGCACGGGGGGGCTGGCTCAGAAAAGGGGGAGAACATCTACCCGGAATCGGCGATACATCGACGATAGATCGACGATAGGCGCCTGATGGCGAATCCGCACGTTCCTTAGCGGGGTGGGGCTACCAGCATGGACGATCCATGGACGATTGGGGGCTGCTGCATTCCCCCCCTGAACCGATCCTCCCCTGTTGCTGCTCCTGTCGAGCCTTGGCCCTCGACATCATCAGCGTCCTCATCCTCCTCCTGCAGTCCCAGGCACCCTCCTGACTCGCCAATTCTGCCAGGCTCCAGGGTATAACTCGTGGAAGCAATCTTCCACACGATAACCTGCAGCGAGCATCGGAGCCCCCAGCCGTTACGACGCATGCCCATTCTGACCTTCCTGTGGTGCCCCGGATGGTCCAGCCTTGACCTGTGTCTGCACATGGTAAGGGGAAGGGTAAGGGTCGTGGTCGTGGGCGCCGTGGTGGTCGCGGGGACGGCCGGAAGGGAGGGAAGAAATAAGCAAAATTCGCACCGTGGAACCTCTCACTCACTCCTGTTGCTAACGGCTGTAAGAAATGATGTCTGCAGTCGTGCAAACCTGTCCTGCCACCTCCCCACGGCTAAACCCTCGGGGGCCACTTATACTATGGGGCATCGCGGGTAGCCCTCGACAGGCCACCTGCATCTCTAGCGAGGCCAAGCTGCAGAAGCAGCGCGCAGAGCTGAACGTAGCTGTGCACACACACACACATATATATATATATATATATATATATATACATACATACATACATATAGCAGAATGAGGGGGCCGAACGGTCATTCATTGTCCCTGCGCGCGTGGCTGAATAAGGAATTCGTGGTGAGAACTCTGTTTGTTGCGTTATGGTGTGTTGTTGTTGCTGTTGTTGTTGTCGCTGCTGCTGCTGCTGTTGTTGTTGTTGTTGTTGTTGTTGTTGTTGTTGTTGTTGTTGTTGTTGTTGTTGTTGTTAGTGTTGTTGTTATTGCTGTTGTTGTTGTTGAACTCTCATTTCTGTCGAATAAATATGGTTGATCCCCCCTCACCGGTGCATGCTGTTTTTTCTTACTCAAAGTGTGCCCCTCGACGCTCGCACCCTGTTTTTTGACAGGCGAAGTCTTGATGCTCAAACTGCGCCCCTGGCCCCCGGGTTACAACAACAACGGCTCCCGCCTGAGACTTCTTCACCATTTAGCCAGGACCCCCGCTCCCGCCCGAGACTTCCTCGCATTGCATTCAGGAATCGCGCTCTCGATTGGGATTTCCTCGCAACTTTTTCAGGAATCGCTTTCCCAGCGCTCTGGAGTCGCGCACTCGCTGGAGAGTTGCTTGCAACTTACTGACGAATAGCGCCCTTCCGTTGGAAACTCCTGCAATTTACTCAAGCGCCGCGCTCCCGACACCCAGGCACCCAGGAGTCGCGCTCACGTTTAGTTCGGGCTCTTCACAGATTACCTAGGAATCGGGATCTCGCTGCCCTTCGCGGCCCCGTTGCAGCCCTTCGTGGCCCCCTCGCTTTGTTTCTTGGTCCCGTTGCAGCCCTTCGTGGCCCCCTCGTTTTGTTTCGTGGCCTCGTTGAAGCCCCTCGTGGCCTCCTCGCTGCCCTTCGTGGCCCCGTTGCAGCCCCTCGCGGCCCCCTCGTTTTGTTTCGTGGCCCCGTTGCAGCCCTTCGTGGCCCCGTCGCTGCCCTTCGTGGCCCCGTTGCAGCCCTTCGTGGCCCCGTTGCAGCCCTTCGTGGCCCCCTCGCCGCCCTTCGTGGGCCCACATGTATGTATGCCCTTCGTGGTCCCCGTTCGTTCGCGCCCGTGGTGGCCCCATATGCATGCCCTTCGTGGCCCCGCTGTCGCCCTTCGTGGCCCCCTCGCTGCCCTTCGTGGCCCCGTTGCTGCCCTCAGTGGCCCCGTCCTTGCCCTCCGCGGCCCAACATACGCATGCCCTTGGTGGCCCGCTCGTTCGCGCTCGGTGTGGCCCCATGTGAATGCCCTTCGTGGCCCCGTTGTCGTCGTTTGTGGCTCCCTCAGTGTCCTACGTGGCCCAGTTGCAACCCCCAGTGGCCCCATCGTTGCCTTTTGTGGCACCGCATTGTCTGTCCTTCGTGGCCCCCGCTCGTTCGCGCTCTTCGTGGCTCCATACGCATTCCCTTCGTGTCCCCGCTGTCGCCATTCGTGGCCTACTTCGTGTCCTTCGTGGCCCTGCTGTCGTTCTCTCTCGCTCTCGCTTTCACTTTCGCTCGTCGTCGCCGTCGTCGTCGTCGTCGGTCGTCGTCGTCGTCGTCGTCGTCGTTGTCGGTCCCCTGTCCGTCCCTCTTGGGGTCGGGTCGACGGTCCGCGGCCGCCCCGCCGATCAGCGCTGCCGCTGGCCAGGCCGACGGTCCGCGGCCGCCCCGCCGCTTGCCGGGACCCGGCCTGCAGGGAAGAAAGGTATACCCCCCAAAAGGGGTTCGATCTAAGACGAAGAAGGCGGGTATCGAGCGTTTGGGAAATGCGCGTTATTGGACACTCGAGCAGATAAGGGCGAACAGACTTAAACTGATTATTGCTGTTGGTTGTTATTGTTTTTGTTCTTGCTGTTGTTGTTGAGTTCTCACTTCCGAAGAATAATTATTGTTGATCCTCTCTCACCGGTGCATGCATTTTTTCTCTATCGCAATGTGCCCCTCGACGCTCGCACCCTGTATTTTTTGACAAGGAAAATCTTGATGCTCAAGCTGCGCCCCTGGCCCCCCGGATTACAACAACAACGGCTCCCGCCTGAGACTTACTCCAAATTTACTCAGGACCCCCGCTCCCGCCTGAGAATCCCACCAGCCCTTTGGGCGTGAGTGGTTTAGGGAGCTCTCTCTCTGTTCTCAACCCCCTATCTTCCCCTTCGGGGAGGGGTTTACCCTTCCCCTGGACCTGGAGAGGGAGGGCCGAGTGGTGGCAAGGGGGTCTTTTTCGACTCCTGGGAGGGCCAAAAAACGACGACCCTCACGAGGATTCTGGTCCCGAGGGGGGGAGGTAGTTTGGCCCCTCAACTCGTCTTTGAAACCAAAAACATTGATTTTACTACGGTTGTGGCCCCATTTTGGCCTTCTGAGGGGGCCGCGCTCATCTTCCTTCATAGCAACATCATTGATTTTACTATGGTTTTGGCCTCATTTTATCCTTCTCAGGGGGCAGCGCTCATTTCCGCTTCTGAGGAAGTCGCAAAAGGCCCCAAGATGGCCCCAAGAGGCCCCCAGGAGGCTCCCAAGAGGCCTCCAAGAGGCCCCCAAGAGGCCCCAAGAGGTCACCAAGAGGCCCCCAAGAGGCCCCCAAGAGGCCCCAAGAAGCTCCAAGAGGCCCCCAAGACCCCCAAGAGGCGCCCAAGAGGCGCCCAAGAGGCCCCAAGAGGCTCCAAGAGGCTCCCAAGAGGCCCCACGAGGAGCCCGAACGACTCACACCAGGACGAGGGGCCCCAACGACTCACACCACGAAGAGCCCGAACGACTCACACCACAAGGAAGGGCCCGAACGACTCACACCAGGACGAGGCGCCCGAACGACTCACACCACGAGGAGCCCGAACGACTCACACCACGACGCGGGCCCCGAAAGACTCACACCACGGGAAGCCCGAACGAGCTACACCAGGAGGAGGGGCCCGACCGACTCACACACAAGGAGGGGGCTCATACTACGAGGAGCCCGAACGACTCACACAGAATGAGGGGCCCGAAGGAGTCACACAAGGAAGGACGAGGGGCCCCAACGACTCACACCACGAAGAGCCGGAACGACTCACATATCTGCAACGCACACAGACGCGAACTCTCGCATTATCTCTGGAGGCCCTCCCGTGGCACTGCAAACCTGCAAGTTTAGGGGAGGTATTCCTCCTGCTTTGTATTTTTTTCTTTCTTTGATGGGCAAGGGCGGGTGCAGTTCAGCCAGCACGTTGCGTAACGCGCGACGCGCCTACTGCGCACGAGCGCGCTAGAGGAAGCATCGGAGGTTCGTCTTCCAGGCCTGGCGAGGGCCCGATCGACCTCCCCTAAAAAAATCGCCAAACCTCTCACCCCCTTGGCAGCGAGGGACAGGGTGCCCTAATTTCGCAAGGGGGCGAGATCGTGCAAACACAAGCTCGACAGTGGCGCGTGTCTGGGGCAGTCCGCGGTGGCAACTGTGCCTGCATGTCCTCGAGCGTTAGCCGCCACAACGCTGCTGCCACGAGGGCGGGGCCAATGGGGCAAGGAGTGAAACATGCATCACAACAACAAGTGGCCGATATAATCTACTCTATGTTTCGGCCCCATTTCGGCGTTCGGAGGGACAGCGCTCCTCTTCCTTCACAGCAAAATCATTGATTTTACGAAGGTTTTGGGTTATTCTGTCCTTCTCAGGGGGCAGCGCTCATTCGCGCTTCTGAGGGATCGCACGAAGCTCCAAGCTGGCTCCAAGGACTCCCAGGAGGCTCCCAAGAGGCCTCCCAGACGCCCCCAAGAGGCTCCCAATAGGACCCAAGGAGGCCCCCAAGAGGCCCCCAAGAGGCCCCCAAGAGGCCCCAAGACGCCCCAGGAGGCCCCCAAGAGCCAAGATGGCCCCAAGAGGCCCCCAGGAGGCCCCCAAGAGGCCTCCAAGAGGCCCCCCAGAGGCCCCCAAGCGGCCCCAAGAGGCCCCCAAGAGGCCCCCAAGAGGCCCCCACGAGGCCCCACGAGGCCCCAAGAGGCCCCCAAGAGGCCCCCAAGAGGCCCCCAAGAGGCCCCACGAGGCCCCAAGAGGCCCCCAAGAGGCCCCCAAGAGGCCCAACGAGGAGCCCGAACGACTCACACCAGGACGAGGGGCCCGAACGACTCACACCACGAAGAGCCCGAACGACTCAAACCACGACGAAGAGCCCGAACGACTCACACCAGGAAAAAGGGCCCGAACGACTCACACCAGGACGAGAGGCCCGGAGATATGCGGGGGCAGGCGGAAACACGCCTGAAAAACACGACTGTCGGCATGCTTCGCAAGAGTTGCTGTTTTGAGATGGGCTGGTGGGGATACGCGAAGCGTGAAGAATTTTTCAATTTACGCAGGATCGGTGCTCCCGCCTGTGACCTCCTCGCAATTTAGTCAGGACCCCCGCTCCCACCTGAGACTTCATCACGCTACACTTTACTCAGGTACGGCGCTCCCGCTCGAGACTTCCTCGCAATTGAATCAAGACTTCTTCGGAATTTCAATCAAGACCCTAAGAACACCAAGTGGTGTTCTGGGAACACAAAGAACACGAAGTGGCCTACAGTTGGCTCCGGGCATTTAAAATGTGGCCTGGGAGTGGTGTTCTGGGAACACGAAGAACACGAAGTGGCTTACAGTTGGCTCTGGGCATTCAAAATGTGGCCTGGGAGTGGTGTTCTGGAAACACGAAGAACACGAAGTGGCTTACAGTTGGCTCCAGGCATTCAAAATGTGGCCTGGGAATGGTGTTCTGGGAATGGATTCCTAAGGATTCCTAAGAATTCCTAAGGATTCCTAAAGATTTCTGGGGCTGACCCTTTTGTCTGGTTTTGTCCGGATCCCGCCCAGACCCCCCTGGGGCGTCAAGATGCTTTCTTTTGACACCAGTAGAAGCCGATCACTCTTCGCTGTTACGTACAAGAATGAAATTTCGAGCGGGAACGTTGTTGTTGAACTTTCACTGCTGCAAAAAAAGTATTGCTGATCCTCCCTCACCGGTGCATGCTGTTTGTTCTGAATCAAAGTGTGCTCCTCGACGTTCGCACCTGGTTTTTTGACAGGGAAAGTCTCGGTGCTCAAACTGTGCCCTTGGCCCCCTTGGATTACAACAACAACATACAACAACGGCTCCCGCCTGAGACTTTCTCCAAATTGTCTCAGGACCCCCGCTCCTGAGACTTCCTCACAAATTACTCAGGATCGGTGCTCCCGTCTGTGACCTCCTCGCAATTTAGTGAGGACCCCCCGCTCCCATCTGCGACTTCTTTTCAATTTACTCAGGAGCGGCGCTCCCGCTTGAGACTTCCTCGGACGTCCTCGCAATCGAATCAAGACTTCCTCGCAAATTAATCAAGACCCCCGCTCCCGCCAGAGAACCCCTCACATTCTATTCAGGAATTGCGTTTTCGTTTGTGATTTCCATGCAATGTATTCCGGCATCGCGCTTTCGACGCTCAGAAAACACGCTGCGCCAAGGACGCCGTCACAATTTAATTCGGAATCGCGCTCTTGCCATACTCAGGCATCCCGCTTGAATGTCCCACCCGCCCGACACGCCCGTCAGGGGATCGCCCGCCCGTCGTGGGCTCCTGCCCGAGACTTCCTTCAGGAACGGCGCTTTCGCCTAGGACTTCCTCGAACGTTCACGCTCGTACCTTCCTGCTCCTCCTCGCTCTCCCTCGTCCCTCCTCCCTCCTCTCCTCCCTTCTCAATCCCTCCTCTCATCCTTATGCCTCTCTGCCCTATCGCATATCCCTCCTCTCCCGCCTCCCTTCTCCCTCCCCTCTCCTGCCTCCTCCCTCCCTCTTTCTTTCTCTCTCTCTCTCTCTCTCTCCACTCTCTCTCTCTCTCTCTCTCTCCCTCTCTCTCTCTCTGTCCCTCTACCTCTCTTATCTGTCTTTCGCTTTTTTTTTTTTTCTCTCTCTCTCTCTCTCTCTCTCTCTCTCTCTCTCTGTAATCAACCGCCCCCTTCTTCGCTCCTTCTCTCCTGGCGTTTTCCCTCTTCCTTCGTCTCTCCCCCTCCCTTCCTCCCGCTCTCCCTCGTTCTCCCCCTCCTCTGTTTGCAGGGCCCACACCAATTCCAATGGCGGGCACAGGTACGCCCACGACGGATTGTCCGCCCGTTTAGGTTTGCCCGCCTGTCGATGCCCGCCGCCCCCCACAAAGAGAAATAATCCCCCCAAAGGGGGTGTGATCGAACACTAAATGGGCGGGTATCGAGGGTGTGGGGAACGCGTTTTGAATAACACACGGGCAAGTAAGAGCGAACCGTCTTATAATGATTGTTGTTGTTGTTGTTGTTGGACACTGTTGTTGTTGGTGTTGTTGTTGGTGGTGTTGTTGTTTGTTGTCGTCGCCCCACCCGCGACCCACCCGCGACCCGACCCACCCGCGACCCACCCCGCGACCCACCCGCGACCCACCCTGCGACCCATCCGCGGTTTTTCCTCAAGGGAGGAAAAACCACCCAGACCCGACCGACAATTGACGTTTTCTAACCGGCCCTGGGCGTTGTGTAAACAGCCCTGCCCTGTTCGAGTCATTCCAGTGTGTGCGTTTACTAAACGTCTCTGCTTGTCGGGGCGATCGTTATGGGGTGGATTTTCTGCCCCCTACGCCCGCGACCCACCCGCGACCCAACAACGACCCACCCGCGACTCACCCGCGACCGATTTGCGACCCACCCGCGACCTACCCACATTGATTTAACGAAAAAATCGGCGCCTGCGGCGGGCTCGTTGCATAATTGGTGAAACTTTGGCGCGTATCGCAAACGGCCGACGCCCCCGCCGTCTCCTCACTCTTATCCGCATCTGCGGGGCACTACGTATGTATATATTCCTATCCTTATTATCTCACATCAAGAGATCCCCGGGGATGGGCGCCCCCCCCCCATAGAATCTGGCGGCCCCAGGGGCCCGCGGGGCTCTCTCTGGCCAGTCCCCGGAGGCCCCAGGCATCACTCGGGTGTTCTCTGGCCCGCCAGTTGGGCTCCCCAAGACGGTCCAAAGGCCACGAAATCGCCGAATAATCTGCCCAAGACGCCTATGATGACTTGACGACTGCCCAAAAGGCCCCCAATATCGCCCAAGGCAGCCTGAGTCGCCTGAAGCATCTTCGCATTTGGGCTCACATATTCCGCGAGCGAAATGGTCCGTCCAGTTTCGCTTGAGACATCCCGCCATGCTGGGCCCAGATATGCTTCCACATGAAGTGGCCCTGCCAGTTTCCCCTCAAACGTCCTCCCCTATTTGGGCTCCGCGTGCCGCGCGCAAGATGGCGCGGCCAGCATCGCTTCAGACATGATCGGAACTTTGACCTGAAACATGTCCGGACCTGAAGTGGTCCAGCCATTCTCGCTTGAGACGCCCTCGCAAATCTGCGTCCAGAGATGCCGCGCGAAAGATGCCCCGGCCATTTCCGCCTGTGACATCCTGCCAACTCTGGGCTCAAAATGCCGCTAACTTCAAGTGGCCTGGCCAGTCTCACTTGATTACTCCTGCCAACTGTGGCTCAGAGATGGCGCGCGCAGACACCCAAGCAACGCCGAGACGCCCAAGCAACTGCCGAGACACCCCAGCAACTTCCAAGCCAGATTCGCCTGAGACACCCAATCCACTTTCGAGATAAGGGATGCCCCCACCTAGAGTACTTCCAGCCAGTCTCGCCTCAGAAGTCCTCCCCTGTTTGAGCTCAGGCGCGCCGCGCGCGAGGAGGTCCGTCCAATTTAGCTTCAGATATAATCGCAATGTGATCCTGAGAGAGATCTGAACTTTAGTGTCCAGCCACTCTCGCCTCAGATGGCGAACGAGAGATGCCCTGGCCAATTTCGCATATCCCCATGTCCTGGGCGCCCTTCCCCGCTCGTGCTACACCGCATGTCAATTCTGCATTGGTCGATCAGCATCTGGCTTAAGCGTCCGCTGCGTCCTGGGCACGCCCGACGTCGCCGCCCCATCCGTTGAATTGCCATCGGCCGCGCCTCCTCGTACGATGGCTCCCAAGACGTCCGACGCGACGTGCAGGCCTCGGAAAAATAGCGAACACTCATGCCACATTCATCTTGAACGCCCCCCCCCCCCCCTTCCCCCAATGTTCAAAGTTGGCGGTGAGTCTGATGAGTTGCACCTCGACCGCAGCCCCCCCCCCCCCCCGCGTGCCAACTTTGAGTTTTGGGGGCAGGGGGGCGTTCACTAATTGTTTCCCTCTACCGTGCGACTACACCCCGACCCCAGCAGCATCGCCCGCTGCAGGCGCGCAAGCGCCAGGTAACCGCGAGTGCCCCTCTACACTGAGCACGGCCACGTGGAGCTCGTGGACATCAACAAACACAAGTCCAACGGCGTCCGCGTCACCATCGCAAACGGCGCGAGCCTCCGAGCGCAAGACACATGGATTCACCACGTTGTGGAAAGACCCCGTCGCCGTCCACGACCTCCCACCAGCGCCTCTTGGAGTTCAGACCGCCCAGCGCGGTTCGCACGAGCGTTCAGCCAGGGGAACCCCAATCCGAGCTGGGCGCACGTGCACGCGGATTTCGGACTGAACCCGCGCACCGCCGCCGCCGCCCACAAGCACGTCATCCAGTTCACCGCGGACGCTCTCACGCACAGCTACTTCGAGGCCGACTTTGAGGTCCCTGCGAATGAGAAGCGCTCGAGCTTCAAGATCACTTCAGCCAAAACCAACAACCGCCTCAGCCTCACCAGGCAGTTCAAGATGATGGACGGCACCGACGAAACAGTCAAGGAGCTTCACAACTTCTGCTTCTTGGTTGCGAGTAACGCCCCCGGACAAGTTGCTCACCCCGCTGCGCAACCTCCACAAAAAGTACCCTCAGTTCATCGCGCGGGCCTCGCGCGCGCCGAACGCGCCCACGCAGGACACCGTGCCGTCAGCGCTCCCTTCGCCCACGGCAGAGCCCAGCGGGCCCCGCAAGCGCCCTGCAGCGGCGACGCCGACAGCCCCGGTGACCAAGAAGCCAGCGAGGATGTCCAAGAAGTTAGGTGCCCTGCAGGGTCCGCCCACCGAGCCATGCAGATTTGCACACCGGGCGCGGGAACGCTTCCTTTCGGGAAGTCCGGGACGCTGAGCTACGCGCCGATTTTTTCAAGCAGGTTCGGGGGCGTTCGTCGCCGCTCCGATTTTGCAGAGCACCACGTCAGGATCGCCCCTACACTCAGTTAGAAAAAAACATCATCACCAAACTGTGCGGCGTCGCCGCCCGTGACTTTCCCAACCCAAATCTGCAGAGGTATGAGGCCACCATCGTTGCCAGCACCCTTCGTTGTATTCACCTCATCCGAAGCCTCCCTCTCCCTTCCCCTGCCCTCGGCGTTGCATCCCCACCTAATCTTATCGCCGATGACCGTCGCGTGCATCGCCCCTTGCCAACTCGGCGCGCGCGCACGGCGCGCGCGCACTCCATGGGCCGACGCCCATGCGCCCGTGACCTTCCCATCCACGCCCCTGCCCATCGCCGACGCTTCAGCCCGCATAGTTGCACTTCGCTCGCACACTGCACGCCAGCGCATCGTGCTAAGACCTCCAAGCGAAGCGCAGCGAGCTTCAAGTCTTGTATATATATATATATATATATATGCGTCTTTAAGAACAATACGAATAGCATTCAGAATAACAATAATAATAATAATAACATTACTAATAATACTACGACTAATACTAATAATAGTAATACTACTAAGTATAAAAAATGAGCATCATACGAATAGTCATACAAATAACAAAGTTAATAATAATACGGGTGATACGAATACTACTAATAATAATACGGATAGTCATAAAATTAATACGAATAACAATAACAACAATAATAATATGAACACATGTGTGTATCCTTTGAACTGGAGCTCCATTGCGGCATAATATACTATTCTATTTTCCTCCTCCTACAAGCTACTGGCTGCGGACCTTTGGTTCCCTCTATGGGGATGCGGCCCTCGCATCCTCCTCCTCCTCCTCCTCCTCCTCCTCCTCCGCCTCCTCCTCCTCCCCCTCCTCGCCCTCGCCCTCCTCCTCCTCCCCCTCCTCCGCCTCCTCCTCCTCCTCCACCTCCTCCTTCTCCTCCCCCTCCCCCTCCTGCCCGGGTGAGCCGAGCGCGCCTGCTTGGGGCCACCCCTCGGCGGCGTGCGCGGGCGTCTGCCTGAGGGTGGGCGGGCCGCCCCGGCGGGCCCCGCATCCTCCGGTCTCCCGGCTCCTCCCCCTCTCTCTCCCTCTCTCCCTCCTTCCCTCCCCCCTTCCCTCTCTCTCTCTCTCTCTCTCCCTCCCTCCCCCCTCTCCCTCCCTCCCTCCCTCCCTCTCTCTCTCTCTCTCCCTCCCTCCCTCCCTCCCTCTCTCTTTCTCCATCCCTCCATCCCTCTCTCGTTTCCTCCCCCCCTCCATCCTTCCTCCCCCCCTTTCTCGCGAAGGAGCGTGCTGGTCGGAAGGACGGACCGGGCGTTTCGCAAGAGACTTCCTCACCACTCATGATCCTGAAGCTTCAGAATTGGCAACGGTTTCACACATGGAGGGCGGGTGGTTTTCAAAATGTGGCTCTCGCCTTGGCGCCGCGCATACTCGTCTTAATACACTGCAGGAGTTTTACGGATTGAGAGCGGGTCATTTTCAAAACGAGCGCATTCGTTTTGAAGATTTCCAAGAGCTTCACTGATTGAGAGCGGGCCGTTTTTTATGGAATTATCGCGTTAGCGCCGCGCACATTCGTTTCACAAGTTGCAAGAGCTTCACGGATTGAGGGCAGGCCGTTTTCAAAATCTTGTTCTCGCCTTAGCGCCGCGCACATTCGTTGTAACAGACAGATGTAACAGATTCACGGATTGAAGGCGGGTCGTGTTCAAAATGTGGCTCTCGCCTGGGCGCCACGTGCACTCGTTTTTTAACAATGCCAGAGTTTTACTGATTCTCATGGTCATCAGATTGGAACGCTTCAAGAATGCCACGGCTCAACAGTTACTTGGATTCGCGGTGTTGCAGTCCCAGGACTGGTGTTCTGGCACCATTTAAGGCCGCCAAGACGTAGCAGTCAGGTTGATTCGAGGCGCTGGAGTCCAGAGAATGATGTTTGGCACGCGTCAGGATATTCAAACGGTTGTCTCCCAACGGGGCGATTCCCTCAGAGGAAATGAACCCTTGTAGGGGCTTGTGAAGAGGGAGCTTAGAGGGATGGTGTATTTCAACAGCGTTGATGAGTCTTGCGTTTGCACTGGACCCCCTCTTCCACCTCCTCCTCCTCCTCCTCCTCCTCCTCCTCCTACTCCTCCATTCATTGTTACTCACATGTAACTTCTCGCTGTCGCACCCCGAGGCTGGTCGAAAGGGCAGGTCGGGCGATTCGCTTGAGACTTCCTCACCGCTTATGATCCTGAAGCTGACACGTTGGCAATAGTTTCACTGCTTGAGGGCGATCGGATTGAGAGCGGGTCGTTTGTAAACATATGGTTGTCGCGTTAGCGCCGCGCACGCTCGTCTGAACACATTGCGAGAGCTTCACGGATCGAAGGCGGGTGGTTTTCAACATGTAGCTCTCTCCTTAGCGCCTTAGCGCCGCGCACATTCGCTTAAACATGTGTAAGAAATTGAAGGGTTCCCAGTGTTAACGTATCGGGCATTGCGTTTGGGAGCGATTCAAGATTGCCAGGGCGCAACATGTACGTTGATTCGCGGTGCTGAAGTCCCAGGACTGGTGTTCTGGCACGCTTGCGGAAGACACAGCAGTCAGGTTGATGCGCGGCGTTGGAATCCAGATGATAATGTATTGGCACGCTTCAGGGTCTTCAAACGGTTGCCTCCCAAGGGGCGTTTCCCTCAGTGGGCATGAACCCATGCAGGGGCTTATGAAGAGGGCGCTTAGAGGGAGAGCTTAGTCCGATATCATTGATGAATCCTGGGTTTGCACCTGTCCCCCCTCCTCCTCCTCCTGCTGCTCCTCCTCCTGCTCCTCCTCCTCCTCCTCCCCCTGCTCCTCCTCCTCCTCCTCCTCCTCCTCCTCCTCCTCCTCCTCCTCCTCCTCCTCCTCCTCCTCCTCCCCCTCGACCCTCGATCCCCGAGCCTCGAGCCTCGAGGGGGGGCCGCCCTCCTCCGCGCCCGCGGCCCGCGTCGCGCGGGCGCCCGCCTGAGGGCGGAGGCGCGGCGCCTGGCGAGCGAGCCCGCGGGTCCGCCCCCGCGGGCGCCTGCACGAAACACCGCGCGCCGCCGCGGAAGGAGCACCCGCAGGCCTTCCAGGCGATGGGGGGGAGCAATAGGCGGAGGAGGAGGAGGAGGGGGAGGACGAGGCGGAGGAGAGGACGAGGAGGGACGAGGAGGAGGAGGAGGAGGAGGGAGGAGGAGGAGGAGAGGGGGGGGAGGAGATGATGATGATGATGATGATGATGCTGATGATGATGATGATGATGATGATGATGATGATGATGATGATGATGATGATGATGATGATGATGAGAGGAGAGGAGGAGGAGGAGGAGGAGGAGCGAGGAGGAGGAGGAGGAGGGGGGGTGAAGGAGGAGGAGGAGGAGCGAGGCAGTCGACCTCAAATGGGTAGCCATTGCCACTACTAAACGCACGCACAACGACATCGACGCAGCACCAATACCACCACGGCAACAGACCGCATACATCTGCTACGAGTCTGGGCACACATCTCGGTCAATAGGAGAACGGAGAGCTCATCGCGCTAAAAAAGCATCCATAGCCAGACGACATCGCTAACAAAGTGTAAGAGAGCAGTTGCCGATGCGCCAACACCAAGTCCACACACGACGAAGATTGTTCACTCGCTTGCGACATAGTGGACATATGCAAGCAGTACTACATGCAGTATCTACCCACACTGGCACCATACATATAGCAGCTATACAACATAACGACAACGCAGAGACCAACACAGACAAGGACAACGGATTACGACCAGACGCAGCGGCCACACCAGCAGCACTCCCAGAAGGCTGCACGCGACAACCTCGCATGCCATACGACAAGGCAACGCCACCACCAACCGTCATTACTGAAGAATGGACCCCAACGCAACCGCTCAGCGACACGAAGAAGGAACCAACATACATCCTGCTGCTATTTCAAGATGAACGGCATCACAACGACCTACACCATCAGCTTGACACCAGCCCAGACACCAGCAATTACATGTGCACCAGCGGTGGCTATAGTACGGATGTTACAGGCGCATGTATTCACATGATCCTACAAGGTCAAGTAGCGGCTATATTCAACAAACCACAGGAGGACACTTGGCCAGTCAGAGCTACGCACCGCACCACAACGCAGTCTTGGGGCATCCCCAACCAACCTATGGAGCAGCTCTTAAAGACACGAGTAGCCAACGGGAGGATCCAGCACATGATCCTGGTACTGGCAGCGGCCAGCACACAGACACAACGGCCAAGCTAATTGCCGAACAGCCAAGATGGGACATCTGGCAGATACCTCAATTCCGACAACTAGCCGACGGGAAACGCTACCTCGATTTCGACCAAGGCACATTCAACACGCCGACAAATGCGCCAACCATACTGATGACACTGCATTTGCCGAGGGTAGCAAGCGCAACCACCAAACGCCACAACGTAATCAGATGCACCTGCAACATTCACAGCCCAGCAACATGCAACCCAACTCCAGGCAGCTTCAACCTACCTACAGATCTCTGCAGCCTTATTGCGAAATGCCTGGCAGAAACACTAACGCCATCGGTCAAAGCAACGCCACCAGAGGACCCCTGCGACTACCTACCACTAGATCCGTACTTACATCAGCACATCCCAAGTCACACGGACACAAAAGCAGCACCCTACGCCCGACCTGCCCGACCACCAGTCCATACATCAGCGTAGACCTGACATTAATCCTATCGCCTGCCTCGTACCAGGCATGGGAGCCTACGGGCATGCCACAGGGAGAGGCACCCTACCAAAGGCGAGTGGAAGACCGCCCACTGCATGCCTGGCAAGGAGGGCCCATGGGGCATACCTCAGGGAGGAGCACACGGGCCATTCGTACTTTCCTCTTCGTTCGTGCGATTCTGCCGCACGTGCAGCAAGCCTGCTTCGCACCTGGAACGAGATGGATAGCTTTCAATGCAGCATACCGCGTAGATACAACGTTGCGTTGCGTGTCATGTTTTGAAAGCAGCTCTCACACGCAGACATCACGAAAGCATTGTCATACTCAAGAGGCTAACGCCGTAGGACACATTCAGCATAAGGCGTACACCATACCGACGCAAATAGTGTGCTGCGTTTTCTGTGTAAGACAGCGTGCAATACTGGTTAGTCTTGGTTCTTACGCAAAGGCAGAATGAGCTTTCCATTCCCTGCGAACTGCAGTCGTCACAATCAGAGGCTTGGATTCATGGTCTACGTACGCCAGCGCAGGACGCAGCACTCCACGCACTCCAGCCTAGCATGTCTCATGACTCCAGCAGACGCGACTTCTGCCCGCTTCGCGCCTGGAATGGGAGCCCTGACGAGCATGCCTCAGGGAGAAGCGAGAGGGCAAGATCACCACAACGACCTCACAAGATTGATACACCACCTACCGCCTGCTTCAGGCCTGGCAAAGGAGCCCCCGGGGGGCAAACCTCGTGACGAGTGGTGCGCGAGAAATGGGCAGCACATCCAACTTGACAGCAGCAAAAACACAAACGCGTCCGCGGAGGCGCGCCCGGCACGCACAATCCTCAACTGACAGCGGATGTGCAGGCTCCAGAAGGCCCCGGGAGGCCCCTGGAAGCGCGGACTCTGTGCAATTTGCAAGGGATCGTGCCTTGGGAGCGTGGGCGCAGCGTAATGTATGGGGATCGTGGCTCTGGGAGCGAGGACGCAGCCCAATTCATTAGGACTCGTGACCGACCCTTGGAGCGCGGAAGCGGCGTAATTTACAAGGGATCGTAGCCCTGGGAGCGTCAATCCAAAGTACTTTACTAGGGATCGTGGCTCTGGGTACGCGGACGTAGCCCAGTTCAAAGGGATCGTGACCCTGGGAGCGCGGACACAGCTTAATTCACAAGGGATCGTGGCCTTGGGAGCGCAAGTCCAAAGTAATTGACCAATCACTGTGATGCTGGGAGCGCGGACCCAGCGCAAAAAATTGCTAAGGGTCGTGGCCCTGGGAGAGCGGACGCATGCACAACGCATCTCAGCACAGTGCATCTCACCCCCTTACAGGGCATCATCGTCGTGGACATCCCCAGCGTTACCACTACCAATCGCCCAAAGTTGGACAACTCTGTAAATTTAGAACCTCTGGAGGCCTCTGGTGACCTCCAGGAACCCCTGGCGCCAGAGACCAGAGTAGATGGGGTCGGAGGATAGCACCGCATGACCGATGCATTGGTGATGCGTCGGTGAGGTCGGGACAGCGAAGATCAAGCTTCGGATCGCGCCACATCCGCGATGTGACGCGATCCTCCGACCTCATCTGTTCCTTGGTCTCCGGAAGTCTCCAAAAGCTTACACAGGTCTCCAGAGGCCAATGGCGTTCTCTGGCGAGGCCCTCGGAGGCCTTCGGAGGCCTCCAAAAATATCGAAACCTTACGGCAAACTCCTGTCGCGTCGACGCGGAAGTTGGCTTCTTACACCGCGTGTTGCAGAAGTTGCTTTCATGATATGCATACGTATGCCAGCAGACCCCTGCAATGGAAAACAACATCCATTTAGACACAAGGATCATCATTGTACAGCCTGTTGCTTGGGTTTGGGCCTGGGCTCCGGCTCTGGCCCTCGACAAAAAGGGCTTTGGTCAAACGGCCTGGTCTGAACGGGAGTGTTCTAGTGAGACAACCTGCTGCTTGGTTTTGGGCCTGGGCTCAGGCTCAAGGCTCTGAACAGCAGGACTTGAATCAAACGGCCGGTTCTGGACAGAAGCGCTCTGATCCTACAGCCTGTTGCCTAGGCCCGGGCCTGGGCACAAACCTGGGCTCGAGCCCAGGGCTCCGAACAGGAGGACGTGGATCAATCAAACGGCCTGTCCTGGACAGGAGGACTCTGGTCAGACCGCCTGGTGCTCCGGCTGAGGCTTGGGCTGCTCGAAGCCACTTTGGGGCTCAAGGCTCTGAACAGAAGCGTGCGAAGCAAACGGTCTGTTCTGAACCGAAAGAGTTTGATCAGACAGCCTGGTTGAAGGGGCCCTGGGACACACAAATAAATACACACAAATAAACAGATTCACCATATTTTCCCATATTCTCTGGGTTTTTGTCTTCCCCCCCACTTCCCATCTTTTCCCATTTTTTCTGGGGAATCGCCGATTGATTGTGTCTGTGTGTTTCTTTCCCTCCTGACTGTTGCTCGGGCTTGGGCCTGGGCTCGAGCCCGGGCGGGAGCTCGGGGCTCCGAGCAGAAGGGTGTGAATCGAACCGCCGAGTCTGAACAGAAGGATTTTGAGCCAAACAACCTGTTGCTTGGTCTTGGGCCTGGGCTCGAGCCTGGTATGGGGCTCAGGGCTCTGAACGGAGGGGTTCTGATACAACGGCATGTGTTCTGGCAAAGAACAAATGTTGAGCAAGCAGCCTGTTGCTCAAGTTTGGACCTGTCCTCGAACCCGGGCTGGCGCTCAGAGCTCTAGGGATACGGATTTCAATCAAACTGCCTGTTCTGAACAGGAGGATCTTAATCGGACAACCTTTTGCTTAGGCGTGGGCTTGGGCTCGAACGTGGGCTGGGTTCAGCTCTGAACAGACGGATGTTAGTCAAACAGCCTGTTCTGGAGAGAAGGATTTGAATCAGGCAGCCTGTTGCTCAGGCTTGAGCCCTGGCTAGAAGCCACGCTGGGGCTCAGGGCTCTCGACAATAGGGTGTCAATCAACATACTGTCCAGACAACAGGATTTTAAGCAGACAGCCTGGTGTTCAGGCTTGAACTTGTGCTCGAACCTGGGCTTGGACTCAGGACTCTCAACAGAAAGATGTGAATCAAGCAGGTCAGAAACATTGTAAGCAGACAGCCTATGGCATAGGCCTGGGCCTGGACTCGAACGTGGGCTGGGGCTTAGGGCTGTGAACAGACGGATGTTAGCCAAATTAAATGTTCTGACCATACCGACTCTACTCAGACATGCTGTTGCTCGGGCTTGAGCCTGGGCTCGAACCTGGGCTGGGGCTCAGGGCCCTCAACAATAGGACTTCAGTCGAACGGACTGCTCTGAAGAAAGGGATGGTAAGTCCGAGAGCCTGTTGCTCGGGCTCGGATCGGACAGCCTGCTGCTCGCGCTTGAGCCTGGGCTCGAACCCAAGCTGGGGCTCAGGGCTCTGAACAGAAGGATATGAATCAAACAACGGGCTTTGGCCTGTGGGTTAGATGCTCATTCTGGGGACCTTCCTGGAGCCACTCGCTCCACTCGTGCGTCGAAGCTGCGCCGAAGCTGCGTCGAAGCTGCGTCGAACCTGAGTCGATCCTGAGTCGAATCTGAGTCGAACCTGAATCGAATCTGAGTCGAACCCGAGTCGGACAGATCCGTTAGCTGGGCCCCAGGAAGGCCCCCAAAACGAGCATCGAATATATGGGTACGTGGGGCGCCCGTGGTCCGCGGGGCCTTCGCCTTGCAGCCGGGCGGCAGCGTGCAGGCCCCGGGGACGCTGCGCATCAGCTCCTGCGGGTGCCGGGAGGCGCAGCGCGAGGCCGGGCGCGACTCGCGGCCCCGCTCACGGCCCCTTCCGCCCCCCGTCGCTGTGCCTGCTCCAAGAAGAGGCATGAGGCGTGGAGGCAACCCTGAGCTGGATCGAACCCCGAAATCGAAGCGGATCGGAGACGGACCGGATCGCAAGCGAATCGTCCCGATTCGAATCGAGATCGAATCGCCGCGCCCGGCTCGGCTGGCCCTGGCCCTGGCCCTGGCACTGGTCCCTGAGGAGGGTGCACAAATCCGAGCGGCGCGCCACAGAAACGTGACGTACGGCTTTTCGTTGTCCCCAGCCTCCCCTCGTCGTGACGACGCGAGGTTTTTGGCCATTTTCGGCATTCGGGGGCCCTCACCCGGCCTCAGGAGCCGCCAAAAAGCGGCCGAAGATGAAACACCGGCCCAGGGGGGGTCCAAACGGCTGGGTGTCCACGTAAACGTTGTGAAAGCATTGCGACGCCGGAACTGCTGTTCCAGGATGACCCTGAGATCCCAGCGACGCGAAAAAACACAGACGTCTGGCTTTCCTCAATTTGCTCTGTCTGTAGGCCGTTTCCCGGCACCGGGACTGTCAAAAAACAGCTCGAGCGGGGTGATAACCCGGCCCCGGGGGGTGGTCGGGATCCCCGTGAACCAACGTCGCGAACAAGAAGGCACGTCGGAGGAGAGGGGACGAGGAGGCGTGAGGCGAGAGAAAGGATGAGATCTCGCGGCTTCAGAGAAGCAGGTACATCAACGGCGCAGGCATGATGTTTCGAACGCTGAGGATTGTGTCCAGGAGGGCGAAGAAGAGCAGCAGCAGCAGAAGCAGGAGGAGGGATGATAAGTACAGGTGGAGGTGGAAGCGAGCGCAAAGGTGGAGGCAAAAGTCGGGGTGGAGGCGGGCGCAGAAATTGAGGAGAGTCTAGATGTGGAGGCGAAGGAGACGTTCGCTGAGATGGAGGAAGGGAGGAGGCTGACGCTGCAGGTGTGTGTGTGTGTGCCTTGCAGCTTGCCTAAGAAAAAAGGAGGGGGAGGATGAGGAGGAGTAGGGAACTTGTTTCAAGGGGACCACATCAACGCTCCAGGGCAGGAAAAACGTGGAAGAATGATGACCAAACCCCGAGCAGCGGGTCAGGGCGGAACGGCGGGAGCGTGCATGGACCTGTGTGTCGGAGAGCGGGTCGACTCGTTGCGTGTGGAGCCCGAAGTTCCCAGCTGTCCAAGCTTGTGTCTATGTGTGTATATATGTATATGTATATGTCTGTTAAAATACACATATGCGGGCATGTGTAAGTCCGCCGGCCCCCTTGTGGGGCCACCAGGCTGTAGGCGCGGGTTCGCAGTTTCCTTACCAGTTGTAGCTTGTAGTTTCCAGTGTTACAGTTCTACTTCTTGCTGGTTACTGTAACTAGTTGACTTCTTGCTGGTTACTGTAACTAGTTGATTGACCGCGCGAGGGGGGGGGAGGCCCAAACAAAACTTTTAGCGTCCCCTGGGCGCGTTGTCTGAATTGCTGGGGGGGCTCGAAATCGACACCCCTCACGCAGATCCGCGGGGTCAGGGTCCAAAAACACAGGCGATTTGCCACATTTCTGAAAGTCGGTGCCACCCCTCACGCAGATCCGCGGGGTCAGGGTCCAAAAACACATGGGATTTGCCACATTTCTGAAATTCGGTGCCACCCCTCACGCAGATCCGCGGGGTCAGGGTCCAAAAACACAGAGGATTTGCCACATTTCTGAAATTCGGTGCCACCCCTCACGCAGATCCGCGGGGTCAGGGTCCAAAAACACAGGGGATTTGCCACATTTCTGAAATTCGGTGCCACCCCTCACGCAGATCCGCGGGGTCAGGGTCCAAAAACACAGGGATTTGCCACATTTCTGAAATTCGGTGCCACCCCTCACGCAGATCCGCGGGGTCAGGGTCCAAAAACACAGGGATTTGCCACATTTCTGAAATTCGGTGCCACCCCTCACGCAGATCCGCGGGGTCAGGGTCCAAAAACACAGGGGATTTGCCACATTTCTGAAATTCGGTGCCACCCCTCACGCAGATCCGCGGGGTCAGGGTCCAAAAACACAGGGGATTTGCCACATTTCTGAAATTCGGTGCCACCCCTCACGCACATCCATCGCAAGGCGTGGTAACCCAAACTGCGAGTACTCCCTCGGCCCTTTAATCCCAAGGTGTGGTAACCAAGCTCGTAAACCATACACGTCTTACCAATCGCCATGTGTGGTAACCCCTCTTGTGATCAGTTGGTTTTGCCGATTGCGAATCGGCCTCGCATGAAGTTCCGATACTGCTGCACGACAGCGCCAAAGCCTCATGACTTAGCTCTTCCATGGCCCATTCTCCGAGAGAGGGGGCCGGCGGCAGGGGGCGAAGCCCTTACGGATATATGAACGCACCCAATTATCATATATATATATAGAGAGAGAGGCCTCGGAAGACATTAGCGATCACTCATGCCGCATTCATCTGTCAATGCCCCCCCAACGATCCATGTTGGCTGTGGGTTGAACGAGCTGCGCTTCGACCGCAGTCTTCCCCGCGCGTGCCAACTTCGAGTTTGGGGGTGCCGGGGAGTGTCCACTAATTGTTTCCTTCTACCTACAAGAACGCATTGGAGCTTTGCGCCACACGCCTCGGTCCCTCAAGCCTTGCATATGTTGGCACTTGGCACCATCCTCTTTGGCCTTTGAATTTTGGCCGTTTCCCGTCCAATCTCCAGTCCCCTCACCCGTTCTTATTTGCTCTTGCCCTCGATTACAGACCCGTGCACCACCCGAATTTGTTTTGGGGCACGTTTTGTTTCAAATTTCGAGGCGGACCCGATCACGTGGCGCGAGAACGCCACCTGGAGGCTCCGAAAAAACATCGAACCATAATTGCATGCCTTCTTCGCGCGATCCTGCGCCGGCTGGTGTCTCAACGGCCTGCGCGTCGATTTTTGACACCGCTTGGATCGTTCAAGCGTGAACGACCGCGCATTCCCGTTCAACGCCGGCCGAGTCCTGACCACTGGCCGCGTTCATTCCGTACGCCCGCGCTGGGGTCGCCGCCTCGTCGACACAACGCAAACCGACTGCTGTAGAGGAAAAACCGTTTCCGGGAGGTCGATTTTTTACCCCGGGATCTGTTGAGGCCACCCGGGTTGCAGCGGTTCCTGCAAGCCGACGTCGAACCCAAACCTCCGAGGATGGCAGAAGCCTGGCGGCTTCCAGCGGCTCCCAGTGGCATAGAACCAGCAAAATCTGAGCCATCCCAGACCGCGAACAGTGAGGTGTGGAACTCCGGCGGACAAAGTTCCGCGGGTAAACCCATGTGATGTGAGCTATGTTGTGGCATCCATGTGGTGTGAGCTACGTGGTGAAAGCTTTTCGGTGTAAGCTACGTGGTGGAAGCTGCATGGTGTAAGGTATGCCATGCGGGCGACGTGGTGGTATCTACACGATGTCAAGTACATGGTCTGGGACAAGTGGTATGCTCGATGTGTTGGGAACGGCGCTGTGGAAGCTGTGCGAACGGAAGGTGCTGGTGTGAGCCATATGGCATGGGGGCCCACGAGCGCCCGCGACGCGGCAGGGGCGGGCACGCGACGAAACCCTAGCTGACCTGCTAAAGTTAAGTCGGGCGTGTCCCCCTACAGGGAGATTTTCGACGAACTAAATAAAAAATACTAGAAAAATGCTCCAAAAAGATCAAACAAATACTAAACAAATAGTCCCCAGACTATTTTTGTTTTATTTTTGGACAATTGTTGGGGTATTTTTAAAAATTGGTCGTCGAACATCCCCCTGTAGGGGGACAGGCCCGACTTAACACTAAAGCTCTGAATGCCGAAACAGAAAACCCTAGAGCAAGCGCCGTCTGGGAGACCTACAGGACATCGTCCTCCGATTTCTCGAATCTCCACTCGTCTACCCTTCTCTTCGGTGCCCGTCCTCTCTGCCGCCCCCTCCCGCGGCGTCGCCGTCGGTGCCGAGTGCCCCCTGGTGATCTTGGGCAGCCAGTGCAGGAGCGACACGGGAAACAACGCCGACGATGACACAAACATAGCAAGCGAGTATAGGCATGAAGGGTATGGCGCAGGCGGTAGCTTTAAACATGTGAGCCAACGGCTACGGATGCATGGGTACGTACACAATTGAAGAACATGCGCCCATGAATGATGTGAAGGGCGCTTGTGTGGCGCACACTCTGGCCCGCTCGTGGCCCAGGCTGCCCGAGTGCGCAATGCGAAGCAATGGCAAGACATGCGAATGAATGCCAAACAAAGCAGAGCACTGTCAAGCAATGCCGCATAATACCAAACAGTGCAATGTGAAATAATATGCCATGGCTTCGGGAATACACAGAATCCTGGGTTCGCCACGGATTTCAAGGGAATTGTGCTGCGAATCCCGGATTCGGGTCAATTCGGTGAATTTCGCAGGAGACGCCTCCTGGAAGACACGCGATCATGCAAAGGGACGACGTTCGGGGTTCTTCGCGTGGCCACCACGCGGGTTCGCTCGTGGCCCACGTCGCCTGGTCGCGCAGTGCAAGGCAATGAAAAGCAACGCCTCGTCGTTTCTCATCGTACTCCTCGTTCATCCACGCTGCCGCCTGGCACAGCGAACCACTTCCCGTCTGTCGCAGATCGTTTTGCGGGGACTCCTCGTTGCAGAGCCTCCTCCTACTCCTCCTCCTCCTCCCCCTCCTCCCCTTTCTCCCCCCCCTCCTCCCCCTCCTCCTCCTCCTCCTCCTGCTCCTCCTCCTCCTCCTCCTCCTCCTCCTCCTCCTCCTCCTCCTCCTCTTGGGCGGAGCGCGCGCGCCGACCCCCCACAGATCCCGGAGCCCGGGGGGCGATGCCCCTGGCCCGAGGAGAAAAGGGGGGCCCGCGCAAGCTGCGGCAGGCCTGGGCAGGAGGCCGGGCGCCTCTGGCAGTCGCCCTCCAGGGGCGAGCAAGAAGGAGGGAGGGGGGGGGGGGGGGGGGGGGGGCAAGCTAGGTGCGGTCTCGCGTCATATATGACGTCCTGCCCCTCCCTCCCGGCCCTTACCATGTCGCAGATCTCCTCTCTATTCGCACAGTCGGATGCCGGGCAGGGCAACGATCGCGACAGGGGGCGCGATGCATGTTAGAGCACGGCATGGCATGGCGTAGAAGAGCACGGCAGAGCGCAGCATGCCATAGCATGGCGTGGCACTGCGAAGCGAAGCATTGCATTGCAACGCAAGACAGGGCATCGCACAGCGGCGCAGAACACAAGACCGCACAGCATGTCATGGCATGGCGCTGGGTTCCTTGGAGGGTAAGTGGATCGTCTTCGAAAGGCCTGGGCTGGTCTGGAGTCGTGGCTCCATGTCTAGCTCCATTGGCTTCCCGAAAAGCTCCACACAAGGCGGGGCTGATGGAGAGCAACCGCTGGTTCTGCTTTCAACATCGCCTTCTGAAAACAGAAACGGAGCTCCCGCTTGATACTTCCTGAAAACGACGATGCTCCAAAGTGGGGGGTTCTGCGGTCCAGAAAATCAACGAATCGACGCCGAATATGGAATCACTTCCGATGGTTGTTTCGGGGGACATGTTTAAGATTATGGGGCCTTTTGCGAAGGACCGAAAACGCCCGCGCTGCAGCGCAGCGGGAGCATGATTTGGAACAACCAGAGGCGCAGAAATGGAGCCAGCGCTTCAGCGGGAGCAGAACCACTGCGAAAACCCGTTTCCCGGAAATCCTGCGTTTAAAAAAAACATTACGCGGAGGGGGGCTGAATATCTGCCGGACGTCATCAGGGGAGAGAGGAGAATAGTGCTCATATTGTGTAATTGTAAAGAGAGGGCGGGGGGAGGGGAACACGGTCAAAACGTATATTAAGGACGGGTGGTAAGGACGCAAGACCCTTGGAGGCCGAAGTTGGGATTTCTTGGGCGGCGGGCGAACGGTGAAAACGGCAAAGGACGGGCCGCAGAGGCAAGAACACAAGGGTACCCGAGATGAAGGCGCGCGTCCTTACTAGGCGCGCTGACTGCAAGAATAGGCATAACAACACGACGATGTTAACATATGCGAATGAGAGAGAGAGAGAGAGAGAAAGAGAGAGAGAGAGAGAGAGCACTACATCTCAGGCTTCCCCCGTGCAGCCCCCTTCCTCTGCCCTGGAAGCCCTGGGAACCAACCCTTGATGAAAACAATCCGATCCGAGCAGGATCTCCTGGTGCCATTGAGGGGCCGAGGACCACGACGCTCTAGCCTGAGCCCCGCTTGTAGGTTAGGGAGGGGAAGGGGGGAGGGAGCAGGAGCGGGGAGGGGGAAGGAGGGAGGAAGCGGAAGGGCTCCTCCTCCTCCTCCTCCTCCTCCTCCTCCTCCTCCACCTCCTCCTCCTCCTCCTCCTCCTCCACTTCGCTCCTCCTCCTCCTCCTCCTCCTCCTCCTCCTCCTCCTCCTCCTCCTCCCCCTCCTCCTCCTCCTCCTCGAAAGGGGAAATGGGAGGGAGGATCTGTCTGGCGCGCGCCAGTGGGGCCCTGCGAGGCCCGCGTGAGACCCTCGCGGGAGGAAGCCCAGCGAGAAGAAAAAGCCTCTACAGGGCAATCGGATGCCGGCCAGATCCCTGCAGATTTCGCGCTGCGCGTTCCAACGATGACCCCGTTTCCGAGGCGTCGATGCGGCTTGAGCACGAGCTGCATCATCATCACCACCACCACTACCATCACCATCACCATCACCACCACCATCACCACCACCACCACCATTATCATCATCATCATCATCACCATCATCATCATCATCATCATCATCATCATCATCAGCACCGCAAGCATCATAACCACCATCCATCATCATCAGCATCATCAGCATCATCATCATCCTCATCCTCATCCTCATCCTCACCATCATCAGCATCATCATTAGCATCATCGTCATCATCATAATCATCAGCCACCATCATCAGCATCATCAGCATCGTCATCATCACCACCATCATCATACCCGTCTTGTTATTATTCGTATGTCATTGATAGTAGTCGTAGTAGTAATAATATTAGCATTAGCATCCTTCTTAATAATTTTCGTAAAACTTATTAATACTCCTCCTCCTCCTCCTCCTCCTTCTCCTCCTCCTCCTCCTTCACCTTCTCTTCCTCCTCCTCCTCCTCCTGCTCCTCCTCATCCTCCTCCCCATGCTCCCCTTCCGCATAATCCTCCTTCCTCATCCACCTCCCCTGCCGATCACCACTCTTCCGCCTTCTCTTGCTCTTCCCCCATGACTGGAGGGTGGGACGACGGAGAAAAAAGGGGAGGGCACCGATGCGTAATATTCACCACGGGCTCATGCAGAGCCTCGGTCCGATCGAAAAACGGCGACGGAAGCGCACGGGTGACCTCAGGCGAAGGGCCAGCCCCGGGCGACGTGCTGCCGCGCGAGGGCTGCACTCAGACTGCCGGCGCGTGCTCCCTGGCGGCCGCGTGCGCGCTCGCTTGGATTCTATAGCTGGGCCGAGCTCTCGGAGCTGGTGCCGAGACGGCAACGGAGGAGGACCCGCATGTGGAGGCCGGAGCGGTGGGCGGAACGATCGGCTCGCGCCCCATCCCCGCCCTCCCGGCGCCCGCGCGCGCCGTCTCCTTTAGCTTGGCATCGCCGACGTTGTTCTCCAGCCGGCACCACAGGGGCGTTGGGCCTGGAGGCTGCTCCGAGCAGGGGCGAGCAGGCGGAGGACGACGAGCTCGAGAGGGCACCGACAAGCACTGAGGCCGGCGCTGGGCTCCCAGGGAGCGGCTTGCTCGCAGAACCAGGAGGCCACCCGAGCACTGAGCTGACCCATCAACCGTGGAGCTGCCGCCGTCAGCCTGCAATGAGTCAGGTCAGCACCCGAGCCCCCCGGGCACCACCTGAAGGGACTCGAGCGACCCGAACGCTGACCGGACCCTTTTTGTGATCCCGCCGTGGTGAGGCGAGAGGCGTGGGGCCGGGGGAGGGCGGCACCGAAGCCAGAAGCGCAGCGAGGAAAGCGATGGGGATGTTGCACGTCAGCCCTCGAACCGCCGCCCCTTCCACCGCCCACTCGCCGCGGGCCTGCCCGCCAGACGCGCAGGCCGATGGGTATTCACGTGCGTGGCCAGTGTCAGGGGCTGGCCTCACATCGGCCCCCCTCGTGGCGCGTGGCTGCGGACGATGCTGCTCCTGCTGCTGGCGCCCTCGACCCCTCCCCCTGGCCAACGCCAGGGGGAGGGGCATCAAGAATAACCACGAGGTGGTGCGTGAGGAGACGGGCAAGAGGAGACCACGGGAGGAGGCGAGGATGAGCCCCCCCCCTCGGTGACTCGTGACTGCAGGCAGTGTCGAGAGATCGCCCCAATGCACTCGGACCCTCCCGCCAGTCGGTGGAGGGGCAGAAGTAAAGCAAGAGGTCATGAGACAGAACAGGAAGGATAACAGCAACGATCCTAATTAAAGAGGCCCCCCTCCTCCTCCTCCTCCTCCTCCTCCTTTTCCTCCTCCCCCTCCTCCTCCTCAGCCCTCAGCCTCCTCCTGCAACCGCGGACTCCTCATCTTTCGGGGGCGCAATGACCCCAGTCACTCGGGCTTTGCAGGATCCTGCAAGATCCTGCAGGATCCTGCAGGATCCTGCACGCTTGCCCAGTTCAGTGCACCCCTGGTTTTGCAGGATCCTGCAAGCTACGGCGCTCTGGCTGACCCCCGTTTGCTCTGACCCCCGTCTCAAGGCTCCCGAATCCTTAGGACCCTCCGGATGTGGACCATGCCAGCCGATATGCTCTGAGGCCTTTGGTGCTCCCTCCCTGATCGCCAGGCGGAGGGAGGGTGGCAAACTGCTCCTGGGCGGAGTTGTGCCTGATGGGGGGGTGACATGGAGGGGGCGACGACAGCACGACGGAGACGACGGAAACCTGCTCCACCTCCTCGACCTCCTCCCTCTCCCCTTCCCTCCTGCTCCTCCTGCTGTTGCTCCTCCTCCTCCTCCTCCTCCTCCTCCTCCTCCTGAGTATCCTCATCTCACTCATCCTCGCCCCTCTCCTTATACGAAATCCTCCTCATGCTCCTGGTGCTGGTCCCTCTCGTGGTTTTCGTCGTTTTCTGGTTCTTATTATTCTTCTTCCTCTTCCTCCTCCTCCTTCGCCTCCTCCTCCTCCTCCTCCTCCTTCTCCTCCGCCACCTCCTCCCCCCTTTCCTCCATTTCCTCCTCCTCCTCGTCCTCGTCCTCCTCCTCCTCCTCCTGCTCCTCCTCCTCGTGCTCTTCCTCCTCCTTTTCTCTATAGACCACTCATCCATGTCGCTTCCCGAGGGCGGTCGAAAAGGCGGACCGAGCGTTTCGCCTGAGACTTCCGCACCAGTTATGATCCGGATGCTTAACAAGCTGACAACATATTCACAGATGTAGGGCGGGTGGTGTCCAAAATGTGGCTCTAGCCTTCACGCCGTGCGCATACGTTTATCAAACTACAAGAACTTCACGGTTTGAGGGCGGGCCTTTTTCAAAATGTGGCTTCCAACATTCGTTTCAAAACTTTGCAAGAGCTTCGCGGGTTGAAGGCGGGCCGTTGTCAAAAGGTGGCTCTCAACTCAGCGCCGCATACATTTGCTTCAAACATTTGCAAGAGCTTCAAGGATTGAGGGCGGGTCGTTCTAAAAATGTGGCTCTCGACTTAGCGCCGCGCACATTCGTTTCAAACTTTCGCAAAAGTTTCACGGAAAGAAAACGGGTCGTGTTCAAAATGCGGCGATCGCCTTAGCGCCGCACGCATTCATTTCTTATAGACAAATGAAATAAAACATAAAAATAATCAAATAACTTGCACTAGCTTTACGGATTGAGGGCGGGTCGTTCTCAAAATGTGGCTCTCGACTTCGCGCCGCGCACATTCGTTTCAAACATCTGCAGTAATCTCACACGTTAAATGCGGCTGGCGGCTGGTTGTCAAAATGTGGCTCTCGCCTTCGCGTCGCGCATATTCGTTCTAAGACGAAGGAATAGTTTCACGGATTGAAGGCGATTCGTCTTCCACACTGTGACTCTCGCCGTAGCGCAGCGCACATTCATTTCGAATATTCGCAAGAGTTCAATTGACTCTCATGGGTAACGTACCAGAAGCGGTGAT
>CAUYUJ010000917.1:57500-81379 GCA_963575745.1 Prorocentrum cordatum
GGGGGTTCGCGCATTCCATGGCGGTGGCCAACGCATCCCTTAGTCCACCTGCTCCAGGATCCCCCCCCCCCCATTAGCAAGCCACGGCGGTGAGAGTGCGCGCTGCATAGAGGTGGGGGAAGCGCGCATGCAGCACGCCCCTCTGGCCATAGAGAGTGGGAGCTCGGGCGAAAATTCCCAGTTGCCTGACTGATGGTGGGTCCCTCGTGCAGCTGCCTCCGAGGCCCCGGGACGTTGGGATCAAAGTGGCACCACGGAGGCGCGGGAAAGGACTCCATCAGTTGGCGGCGATCCTGACCATTGTGGATGAAACAAATTCGGCGGGTTTGGAAGCCCTGTGTCACCGCAAACCCACAAATATGCGTCGAATGACGTGCGTTCGCGAGTGAGTCACGTCAGCTGAGAAGCATACGTGAATGGGAAAGCCACGGCGGGTGTTGGAGCCTTGTCTGACCGTGGACCCACTGCACAACATAGCCTGTTGTAGGCGCACCCGCCGCAAGTGGTGTGCTGATGTGGTCGCCGAAGAGTGCTGGTATAGGTGGGAGTGTGCCGTCGCCAAGAGGTAGAACTTGAAAAAACGATGCCGATGCAGTCCAGCTGTTGCTGTTACTGTGGGACGGTGAGCGCGGCAGTGCGATGAGAGAATTGTGCCGAGGTCGGAACTGGGAAAAGGCAGCTGGTGCTTCGTGGAAGAGGTCGGTCGTCTGCGATCTTGACAACAAAACTGGTAGCACGGTAGGGATGACGCCCTGATGGGCCTCCGTCAGGCAGGTCCCATCATGGCATGCGGGTGGCGTTCGCCTCGTCTGCCAAGTTGTGAGTAATCCCGGGGGGGAGCTGTCCTCTCGGAAAGGTTGGGTGTATCAAGAATGCGGGATGTGCCCGTGTGGTCAGGCAAACCGACAAGGCGGCAGGAGTGCCGTCGCGTCGGTAGTGTCCTCGCTTATATCCAGCTGAGTGCGGAGTGGGTTCGCAAGGGTGGAACTGTCGGACGAAGCTCCGATGGCGTGACTTCTCGTGGCATGGTCCGCGTTGTCGCAGCCTGGATAATGCTCAGCTCCTCGTTGTGGTCCGTGACGGTTTGGATGTGGGGACGAACGATGGGTGCCTGTTGTAGTGTCATCCTCGATGACGGGCCTGCTGCTGTCGGTGATCATGATCCGTGGTATGCCTTCCTGTGGCGAAGTCGGAATGGTGTACAGTCGGGACGTTGACCTAAGGAACGATAAATAAGGAACGAAGCCCCTTTTTATCCCAAGGGATAACGCATAAGGAACGATACATAATAGATAACGCATTAGGAACTGTAAATAACGCACGGTGTCTGCTCGGATCGTGCCGCGTGCCGTGTGGGCCTGCTGACCGCGTGGCCTCCTGGATGTCGAGGGTGTCGTTCGCTTTGTCGATGAAGTGGTTGGCGACGTCTTTCTGGAGGGGCACGCGTCGCAAACGGCGTCGGGGTGCCGGCTGGATTGCACCGTGTCCCCAGCTTGATGTAGATGAGGATGTCCACGCGCCCCATTCTTGCGTAGTGCGGGTTTGGGAGGTCCTTTCGGTCGTCGGCCACTGCGTACGAGGTGATGGTCCACAGCTGGTGGATGATGAAATGGGTCAGCACCCTCTGGTGGTCGGCCATCTCGAACTCGTTGACAGGTGGATTGGTAGCCTCGCCCGTGTAGTTGTTGATGGATCCTGAAAAGTACGACATTACCTGGTCGTACTCTGCTCGGTGCATCGCGAACGGATTGGCGTTCCGGTCGTAGAGCCCATATGGTTTGTTGATGTTCTTGATGGCCTCCTTGAGAAGCTTGTGAGCGTGGATCTTGAAAAGTGGCGCGGTCGCTGGGGCTTTCGGTGGAGGAGCTCCCTATGGGGCCACGAAGCGTGTAAGGGGTGTGCCGAGTCGGGTGCAGATACGCATGATGGTGATGAGATGAAGGCATCTGCAGGGCAAAAGCACGGGATGGGAAGAGGGAAGAGAAAGAGGAGGAGGAGGAGGAGGAGGAGGAGGAGGAGGAGGACGACGAGGAGGAGGAGGAGAAGGAGACGGAGGAGGAGGAGGAGGAGAGGAGGAGGACGCGGGGCACCAGCACCACGGGGTGGCTGGGAACTGCTTGTCCGGGGAGGCCAGGCCACCGCCCCCCGCGTGGCCCGCCCGCGACGCGCGGCGCCCCGCCTCTCTCGCCGTCGTACGGGTAGATGCTGCTGCTCCGCACGGTCTGGAGGAGGTCGCTGATGGACTCCTGGTCGAGCCTGGCGGCGAGGCGAGAGGCGAGAGACGAGACGAGATGAGACGAGACGCGCGCGTCCGCCGGCAGGCAGGGCCCCTTGGGAGCGGCGCGGGCCGGGCCGAGGCCCGATCCAGCGCGCGCGTGTGCAAAGGCAGTCCTAAGAGGTGGTCCCTCTCTCACCTTGTTCCAGAGCGTCCGGTCTCGACCCGGCAGCGCCACTCCCAAGCCCCCCTCGGGCCACGAGAGACTCACGGGCGGAGGGTTTCTGGCAATTTTCGGTGTCCGGCCTCTGGGGCCCTCTTCGGGTCCCGGGGCCGTCAGAGAACTGCCCAAGAGGAGAACCGAATCGGATCGAGCCGGCCGAAAACGATATCCAGGGGACCAGATGAGAACCCTACCCCTACCCCCCACGATTTCTGAGGGGGAGGGTGGGGCTCACCCGTTCCCCCTCCCCCAAGGTCCCAAATCTTACCAGCCTCGAACGTATCCCGATCCCTAAGATTGACACGCCAAAAGGCGATGACAATCTTAGGGATGCGCCCTCAAAAAATAAGGGAATCCCTAAGATTGGCATCGTGATGAGGAGGTGCCCAGCATAGGGATAGGGATATGTTCCAGGCCGGTAGAAATCGCGCTTGAGGGGTGGGGCGGCGGCGCCCGAGCTCCCCCGCGCGCCCCCTGGGGCCTCCAGAGCCTGCAAGTCCGCCCTCCGTGGCCGCCAAGATCCCCAGGGATGCCTTCTGAGGTGGCTCCAGGAAGAGCGTCCGTACGCCGGGTAGGCCTCCAGGACGCCCAAGAGGATCGCAAGACCGCCGAAGACGCCGAGAGAAAGCCCCAAGAGGACCCTCCCCCCAGAGGGCTTCAAGAAGCAAAATAAGATTGGTTTACCATTGGCTTGCGCATGCTTTCCATATATATATATATATATATATATATATATATATATATATATATATATTCCTTCTACCTATCAAATTACAAGGAAAAACCCGGCATGTCACCGACACCCCCCCCCACATGGACCCCAGATGAACCCCACAGGCCCCCAAGAGAGCCCCACAATGCTTCGAGGCGGCCCAAAATGCCCCGAAGAGAGCGACACGAGGCCTACATCGGGAGCCCAAGACAGCAGAAGGCACTTCCCAGACGTCCTCTGCAAGGCCCAAGAGGCCCCAAGACGGCCCCAGAGTGCTCCAACAGGACCAAACATGGGCTCAAGACGGCCCAGGATGCCCCCGCAAAGACCTCCAATACGGCCTCAGCAGGCCAAAAACCTTAATTTTCCGTTGGTTTTTGAACGACTCTGTGCTTCTCGCCTTTTCTGGCCACGAACGGCCCAAGAATGGTCTGCGAGCTTCGAGGTCGCCCCGAAATGGCCTCCAGGCGGCCCAATGGGGCCCCAAGATGGGCCAATAAAGCGCCAAGAAAGGCAGGGAGCGCCCAAAAGACCCCTAAAAGACCTCCAAGAGGGCCCCAACAGAGCCACGGGATGCTTCAGAGAGGGCCCGAGAGAGCCCCAACACGGTCCCAGGACGGCCCAAGCCCCCCCAGACAGCCCACGAGGGCCCCAGGACAGCCCAAGAAGGCCCTCCGATGGTATACAAAAGCGCCAACAGGAGCTCCACTCAGTCTTAGAGCCGTCAAATTCATTACACTCTGATTGACCTGAGCCGTCGTCCTTGGCTCGGCTGGCCGCGCGCCGAATGGGCCCGCGTGGCAGAGAAGGAAAAGGATCAGGAGGCGGGACGGAGGAGAAAAAGGAGGAAGAGGAAGGAACGGTGAGGATTGCGAGAAACAGGAGGGGCCCCAGGAAGACGGAAGGAGGGCAAGGAGGAGCAGGAGGAGGGGAGGGCAAACGGCGGAAACAGAAGACAGCTTTCACTGGGCCCCGTGCTCTCGCCGAGGCGCCGGCCACATCTCTCATTCAATATCGTGTGGCCGCTTCGCTCGCGGGACTCCCAGCCTCTACCAGGTCAGCATCCCGTCCTCCAGCATGCGGCCGCCGACTTTCCTCTCAATTCTTGACGCTTCGCGTATACCCACCTTGAGTCTGAGTTAGTCGCTCACGCTCGCCCTCTCCTCCTCTCTTGCCACCTGTGTCGCTTGTGGTTTGGCTGGAGCTTGGCGCCGAAACGGCGACTTCTCCCCGCCGTCCCGCCGCCGGTCGCCGCGCCTTGGCGTCCCCACCCGCTGGGATGTCTGTGCCGGTCTCCTGGCGCTTAATGTGGGTCATTTTGTCCCTTGCATGTGCATACGCCTCTGCGGCCAATTATCTTCGTTCCGCGCCCCGAACGCTACCCCGCTTCTTGACCTTCGCCAGGGAGCCGCCAACCAAAAAAAGTATCCTCACCTTGATCACATGGTCGCGCTGTACGCGTCCTCGCTTGTGGCTGGCTGGAGCTTGGCGCCTACAGGGCGACTTCTCCCCGCCGTCCCGCCACCGGTCGCCGCGCCTTGGCGTCCCCACCCGCCGGGGTGTCTGCGCCGGTCTTTGGCGTCTAATGTGGGTCATTTTGTCCCTTGCATGTGCATACGCCACTGCGGCCAATTATCTTCGTTCTGCGCCCCGAACTCTGCCCCGCTTCTTGACCTTCGCCAGGGAGCCGCCGACCAAAAAAGTATCCCCACCAGCCCGTCCAGAATTGATTGCCAGCTTTCCCGAGGCCTGTTGGAGGCTATCCTGAGCCATGCTCGGCTAGAGTCTGTCGGAAGCTATTCTGAGCCATGCTCGGCTATGTCGGGCCATATTCAGGCTTTCTTGAGGCCTCTTGGAGATCTGTCGGAGGCTATATTGAGCCACGCTTGGCTATCTTGGGCCATTTCGGAGGCCATCTTGGGCTATCTAGGGCTCTCTTGGAGCCATCTTGGGCCAAAAAGGGCGGGGTGGAGAATCTTCAGGAGAGGCTGGGAGGCCTTTCGGGGCCGTCTTGGGCCCCATTGTTCAAAAAGAGCGGGGGTCCTCAATTCAGGTCCCCCCCTCGGAGGCTCTCAAACGGCGTCTTGGGGACGTGTTGGAGCGCTCTTTGGAAGCCTCTTGGGCGATCTTGGGGCCGTCTTGGGCCTTCTTGGGCCCCTCTTGGGGCTCTTTTGGGCCATATTGGGGCCATCTTGATGCCTCAGAGACCCATCGGAAGCGAAATGACGAGAATGCCAAACACATGGACTTTCTTAAGCTTTTGAAGGGTTCTGGCTTCTTGGAGGGCGCCGTGGAGGGCTCGAAGGGCACTTGGATCCGTCTTGAGGACTCTTGGAGGTGTGTCGGAGGCTATATTGCCATCTTGAGGTATCTTGGGCCATCTTGGAGGCCATCTTGCGACTTGGAGCGCCTCTTGGAGCCATCTTGAGCCGTCTTGGACGCTCTAACGCCTCCATCCCCCCCCCCTCCAGGTCCAGGGGAAGGTTACCCCTCCCCCGAGCAGGGGAAGGAAGCGGAAGAGAGAAGACCAAACTCGTTATACCACCGTAGCCCTAAAGGGCTGGTGGGACTTCCACCTATAGACTTCCAGCCTCCATCAGCTCAGCACTCCGACCTCTAGCGTCCGGCATCCGACTTTCCACCTTCGCCTCCACTCAAGCGTCCACCAACGCTGCGCCCTGAGCCCCGCCCCGGGCGCTACCGCGCACTCGCCTCGCCTCGCCTCCGCTCGCACAATTCCCACACACCTCATTGAACAATTGTGTTCTCGCCCGCGCCCAGAAACATCGTAGGTGCAAGGATCAAGATTAGAAGGCGAAGCGCAGCGAGCCTTAAAATCTTGTATATATATATATATATATATATATATATATCCGCGGTCTCCGTTCTCTGGCGCCAGCGCGGTCAGGACGGCCCAGAAGGCCCCCTGGAATGGCCCAAACCGGCTCGAGAGGCCCTCAAAACGGCACGCAGACGGCCAAAAGAGGGACCCCCAAAAACGGCCACGGAGGCCTCCAGACGGGAACCAACAAAAACGGAACGTGGCCCTAATTACGTGAGGCCCAAGAGACGCCCAAGGAGGGGGGGCACCCGCAGAGGCTCTGGGGGGCCCTCCCCCCGAAGGTGCCCCCCAAGACCCCAAACTGGCTTTTTAAGTCGGGCCTGTCCCCCCTACAGAGGGGTTTTCGACTGGCTTTTACGAAAATGTTAAAAAATACACCAACAAGAATCAAAACATATCCCGAGAATAATCCGGGGATTAGTTGGGGGGTATTTTTGTTGACCTTTTTGAGGTACTTTGGGGCTTTTTGCATTTTTCGTCGAAAATCCCCCTGTAGGGGGACACGCCCGACATAAAACTGGCTCCAAGCGGCCCCCAAACAGCCCCCGAGGGGAGCCCCCCGGCCCTCCCCCGGCGGCCTCGGCAGAGCTCCCGGAGGCCGCCGCCGGGGCCGCCGGCAGGCCCCAAACCTTCCATCAGCTCCAGGAGGCTTCGAACAGACGCCCAAATGATGCCCAAGAACAAAAATGTTTGGGGGATGGTTTTGGGAGGATTCAACCAAATGCCCAAATAATGCCCAAAAACAAAAATGTTTGGGGGATGTTTTTTGGGAGGCTTCGAACAAATGCCCAAATAATGCCCGCCAGAGGCTCCCGATCATTCCCCAAAACATCCCCCAGCTACAGGAGGGTGGTCTCGAGCAGCGCCCGGACAACATCACAAGCCGTCCTGCTGTGCAATCGATATATCCTTCTCCTTTTCGTCCTCCTTCTCGCCGTCGCCGTCATCTACCTCATGATGTCCCTCACTCCCCCTCGTTATACGAAGGATGAGAAAATGGTAGCGACCATCTGCGACGCCACTCCGGGACCGTCTCGCTGCATGCGCGACGCGCAGCATGCCTCAGTGCTCCCTCCCGAGACGCGCAGGACAAGTGAGCCCCATGCGCGGAGCAGCGGGTGCTCGGCGGCCACTCCCCCCACGCACGTGGGCACTTCAAGGGCATCCGGCAGAAAAGAGCAGCCGGCAAGCGCCCAGGAAACTCCGACAAGGCCCACCAAGACGCCCACCAAGACGCCCACAAGGCCTCACTTCGCCCCGGGGTCGGCTTAGGTCGGGCCTGTCCCCCTGCAGGGGGACTGTGGGCGAACCCAATCAAAAAACCCTAAAGTACTCCTTAGTGGTCAAAAACAATCAAACAATCGCCCCCTATCTGTTGGCTCTTTTTGGATATTCCTCCTGTAAAGGGACAAGCCCGACTCAACGGGACGATCTGGGAGTACCCTCCTGAACACCTTCGGCGTGGCGCAGCTGCCGGACCGCATCACGAGGCCGGAAAGATACCCCAGGAATCGACGACAACGCCTGGAAAACCTCGAACCCCAAACCTCCCCTGGCGTCCCCGCTCCCAGGGCCACGATCCATCATAAGTTACTCTGCGTTCGCTCTCCCAGGGCCACGATCCATCGTAAATTACACTGCGTCCGCTCTCCCTGGGCCACGATCCCTCGTAAACTGCACTGCGTCCACGCTCCCAGGGTCGCGCTCCCTCGAGAATTACCCTGTGTCCGTGCTCCCAGGGCCACGCTCCCGAGTGAATAACGCTGCGTTCGGGCTCCCAGAGCCACCTGGGCATCCTAGTCGAAGACGGAGGCGGAGTCGAAGTCGGAGATGGAGTCAGAGTGCGGGTCGGAGTCGGAAACGGGAGATGTCGGGAGGGGGGTCGGAGTCGGAGTCGGAGCCCGAGCCGGAAACGGAGTCGGAGACGGAGTCGGAGCTGGAGGCGGAGTCGGAGCCAAAGAAGTCGGAGTCGGAGTCGGAGTCGGGGTCGGGGTCGGCGCCGGAGTCGGAGATGAATAAATTGAAGCCAGAGTCCGAATCGGAAGCCAGGGCCCACGTAGCAGCACTGGCACGGCGTGTCCTCGAACCAGCACTGGCACTGCCCAGAGCAGCTGGAGTCGTGGCGGCTGACTCGTCGGTGTTGATGCCTTCCAAACAGCACTGCGGGGGCAGCTGGAGTCGTAGACGATCGGTTCGGCGGTGTTGATGCCGCGCAGACACTTGCTGGGGCAGCTGGAAACGTAGACGCTCGGCGCGGAGGTGCTGATGCCCTCGAGGCGGCGCTGACCGATGTAACTGGAAACGTAGGCGACGGCGCGGCGGTGTTGATGCCATCGCTCGAATCAGCGTTGGCTGGGGCAGCTGGAATCGAAGACGAACGGTACGGCGGTTTTGATGCTCATGAGGCGCTGACGGGGCCGCTGGAAACGTAGACGGTCAGCTCGGCGGTGTTGGTACCCGCGGCGACGTTGACCGCGGCAACTGGAAATGCAGACAACCAGGCCGGTGCTGATGATGCCCTCCACCCGCTCGTTGCAACCCTCCTTGCCGCCTGGCACGGCGTGTCCTCGAATCCGTACTGGCCGGGGCAGCTGGAGTCGAAGACTATCAGCACGGCGGCGTTGATGCCTTCCAAGTTGGTGCGCGTGCGACCTCGCCATGAGGCCCTCCCATGGCAGAGGCAGCTCCGGCTGCAAACTGACGCGCGGAGACGGGTGCCTTACCGGAATGGCGGGACGTGCACAGTCAACCCGTCTAAGAAGGACGCACGGTACTCTAAACTTCTGCTTCATCAGGGGGGGGGATAAGCGTGAAAACGCGGCGCGGCCAACCTCCCCGCACCCCCTGGCGCTGCCCACCGAATCCGAACCCCCCCCCCGCACGTGCGCGGACGTTCTGAAGCCAACAACCCCTTGCACGTGAACCCTGGGCGCGTTGGACTCCAAGCCCCCCGCCCTCACCCGCGTGCCCTCGCCTCTCCCCCCGTGTCTCTTGCGTCCGATGTCCATCGTTCTTTCCTCAAGGCCCTCCTGCTCCTGTTTTGTGATCTGTTTCCTGTCCTGGCGCGCTCGTTATCTCTCCCATTCTGCCGCCGCCGCGCCGCTGCTACTGCTGGCCTGTGCGGGGGCAACCGCCGCTTTGGCTGCCGCCGCCTTGGCCGCCGCGGCCTCCATGTTCGCCCTCGTGGTAGCGAGGCCCTTCTGGATTGCCACCTTCTTCTTGAAAACTACCACCGCCTTCGCTGTCTTTTTGCTTCCTTCTTTTCGAGTTTCTTTATTGACCTTGGCCTTCAAGGCGTGGTCGTAAGTATCCTCGTACACCCCGCCCTCCAATTTCCCACCATCTTCGATCAATGTGGTTAGCGCTGTTTTGGTCGCCTGCTTGAGAAGGCCATGCCACGGCCTTGAGCCAGGGCTTGAGCCAAGGGCGACGGACAAACACACATCCACACAGACACACACACACACACACTCACACACTCTCACACACACACACGCACACACGCACACACGCACGCACGCACGCACGCACGCACGCACGCACGCACGCACGCACGCACGCACGCACGCACGCACGTTCGCACACACACACACACACACACCCACGCACGCACGCACGCACGCACGCACGCACGCACGCACGCACGCACGCACGCACACACGTATGTTTGCTCGGCGTCGCGGCCCTGCGCGCAGCGACAGAGCGGAGAAAGTCTGGAACGGCAATCGCGTGCGCATCACACACGCACACACACACACACACACACACATACGAAACATCACCTTTTTGATTCCCGAGCATGGGAAGCCATGCGCGGGAGGCGCGAGAGGACGAGAGCACGTCGTCGAGGGAGGAGGGGCGATCGGTATCCACCAGGGGGAGGCAGCAGAGAGAGGTGAGGAGGGAGGAGAGAAGACGGCATGGGCGAGGAGAGGCAGCAGGGGAGCACTGGCATCGTGAGGGAGCGGGGCCGTGAGGGGAGAAGGGCCCTGGACCCGGGAGCTCTCCCCGGAGCCAATCCCCCCATCCCGAGTCGGAACCTGGCGGCCCTCGGGCCCAGGAAGGGCCCCGAGGCACCGCACACGGCGGAGAGACCACTGGAGCCCTCGCCCTCAGAGCCCTCCTCCTGTGGACCACGACCCCGAGAAGAGCCCCCCCCCCCGATAGAGTCCAGCCGCAGCGACGAGGAGCCCCCCATGGAGGCCCAGAAGGACCCCAGAGCCTCGACCTTCGATCCTCCATCCTCTCTCCGCGGTGAGGCGCGGGAGCGGCGGCGGTGGCGAGGGGCAGCGGCGACGGGCTCCGAGGGGGGCGGGCGTCGTCCTCGCCGACGCCGCCGCCGCCGCAGCCGTCGCCGCCGCCGTCGAGGGGCGCGGTCGCCCTCGACGCCCTCGCGAAGAGCCTGCTGTCGGACGTGTCGTCATGAAGAAGACAGAAACACGATAAACATAAACTTGTGGCGCTCCGTGTGGACGTCTTGGATCCGCGCTGGACCCCCCTCCCTGGCACGCGGAGCGCGCCAGGAGCGGCGCCGGAGGCGCCGCTCGGGGAGCCCAGCGCGGATCCAAGAATTCCGCGAGGAGCGCCAAACGCTTATGCTTATAGCGTTATTTCTTCTTCTATAGTCGCAGCTGCTGCCACCATCGTGCCCGTCGCAGCCGTCGCCACTGTCGCAGCCGTCGCCGCCGTCGCCGCCGCCGTCGCCGTCGCCAACCATGTCCTCCGACGCTGCATCTTGTTATAGTGGCGTCGGCCCCCGTGGCTGCGACCACCTCCCCAAGGCAAGACCTTCCGTTCCTCCTGGGCCGCTGTTTGACGGCCCCGGGGCCAGGAAGAAGGTGAAAACGACGGAAAGCTGGCCGTCAAAAATTGCTGTTGCGCCGCTCGTGGTTGCCCCCGTCTACGTGGGGTCCGAGCAGGTGGAGTCGGAGGATCGCGCCGCATCGCCAATGCATCGCCAATGCATCGGCGATGCATCGGCGATGTCTGGCGCGGAGCCTGGACTGGGCTACCGCGCGAGGAGAACCAGGAGGCGGACGATCTCAGCAACGGGAAGACGTTGGACTTCGACGAGTCCCTCAGGATCCACGTGGCGGCCGCGGACCTGAAGTGGCACGTGCTCGACGAGATCACGCAGGCCCCCCCGGAGCTCTGCGCGCCGATCTCGTCGAGGCGAGGACGGCCGCCTCATCGCGCCGCGGTGCGAGATGCATCGGCGATGCCACGCCAACGCTTCTCGAACGACGCTGGCCAGCGAAAGTCGCCAGGGGTGGGCCGAATGGGGCAAGGATGCGAGGGCAGCCTTGGAGAGTCGCTCCTACCCTTACTGTGCGGGCCGACAGTCTAGGTCTCGTCGCCCGGCGCGGAGGCCGCCGCAGCCGGCGCCGCCTGTTGTCGGACAGGTGCAGCTCCTGGATCGGTGGCCCCCCCTCTGGACCCCGCGCGAACAGCCGGTTCAGCGACTCGGCGGCGGCCTGGCCGAGCCTGGCGCCGCGGCAGCGGGGGCCGAGCGGAGGGACAGCTGAGCTCTGCCACCGGCCCTCTCGAGGGTCGCGGGGGATTGTCGTCTGGGCGGGGGGGAGAAGGGAGGAGGAGGAGGAGAGGAGGAGGAGGAGGAGGAGGAGGAGGAGGAGGAGGAGGAGGAGGAGGAGGAGGAGAGGAGGAGGAGGAGGAGGAGGAGGAGGAGGAGGAGGAGGAGGAGGAGGAGGAGGAGGAGGGAGGAGGGAGGAGGAGAGGAGGAGGAGGAGGAGGAGGAGGAGGAGAGGAGGGAGGAGGAGGAGGGAGGAGGAGGAGGAGGAGGAGGAGGAGGGAGGAGGAGGAGGAGGAGAGGGAGGAGGGAGGGAGGAGGAGAGGAGGAGGAGGAGGAGGAGGGAGGATAGGAGGAGGAGGAGGTAGAAAGAGAGAGAGAGAGAAAGAGAGCGAGAAAGGGGAGGAGGTCCAGATCGAGGGGGGAGGTGCCCGCCACTCCTGCCGAAAGGACCAGGAGCTCATCCGAGGCCACCGCGCGCAGCGCCCGGCCAGGCCCCACGACGCGCGCGGTCAGGCCGCCTCCGGGCCAGCGCGTCGCGATCACGATCGGGCGGGCGACGAGCATCACAGGGAGCGGGATCAGGGTCGATAGCCTCCTCCTCCTCCTCCTCCTCCTCCCTCCCTCCTCGTCCCCCCCTCCTCCTCTTCCTCCTCCTCCTCCGAGGTCCTCCTCCTCCTCCTCCGAGGTCCTCCTCCTCCTCCTCCTCCTCCTCCTCCTCCCCCTCCTCCTCCTGGGCCTTTGATACAGATCGCCCTCGCACGCGCGAGAGCACAGAGCAGCCGAGGCAGACGGGGCGCCGGGCGCAGGAACAGCGGGAGAGCGCGACTCTCTCGGAGGGCTTCGGGCCACTCCCCTCCCGTACCCTGTGCCGCCCCCCGTGCGCCCCCCTCCCTGGACCAGCAAACAGAGACGACACCACCCCACCTGAGGCCCCAGGGGGCTGAGCGTGTGCCAGGGACATCTGGCGTGGGTTCTTGCGTGGTGTACGCTGCGGCGCCCGCTGGGCCGTAACGCAACATGGAGGGCCGCAGGTGGGGTGATGTCGTTGGCTTGTTGGTCGATCCCCCCAGACCTCAAACCAGACCTCCGAGCACCCGGCTGCCTCGAGTCGCTGGCTGGCCCATGGGGCTCTCGGCCCCGTGAGTCGCGCTTTTGACGGCCGCGGGCCCCAGAAGCGGCCTCCTGACGCCGAAAACAAAGAAACGCGCGCGCACACACCACACCACACCACACCACACCACACTACACCACACCACACTACACCATACATTCACATTCACATTCACATTCACATTCACATTCACATTCACATTCACATTCACATTCACATTCCCATTCCCATTCACATTCACATTCACATTCACATGCACGTGCACATGCACATGCACATGCACATGCACATTCACACACACACGCACGCACATTCACACACAACCACACACGCACACACACACACACACACATCACACCAGAAGCACAAGAAAACACTCCATATCCCAAAACACGCTGGCGGCGGCGAGCGTTCCCAAGCACTCGCATGCGCTCTCGGGCTTTCCCCCCCCCCCCCCCCCGGGCACTCGCAAGCGCTCGCAAGCGCACTCCCAGGCGCTCCCAGGCGCTCGCACGCGCGCGCCTCCGCTCGCCCCGAAGGGGGGGCACCCGCGAGCGCCCGCGGGCGCGCGCGGGCGCCCCCGGGCGGCGTCGGAGCTCGCGGGCTCGTGCGAAGAAGCAGGCGCGGGAACCGCCAACAGACTCGCGGCGGGCTCGCCGGCCAGCACCGACTCCAAAAAAGTGCTGGCGGCGGAGGAGGGGAGAGCCCAGGCAGTGCTGCAGCGAACGCCGAAGGCGCTGGGGTGATGCACGTACGCGCACACACACACACACACACACACACACACACACACGCACGCACGCACGCACGCACGCACACACACAGCGCGCGCGCGCTTCTTGACGTCGCGGCCCCGCGCGCGGCGACGCGGCGGGACGCGCGCGTCTGCGCCCGGCCGAGCTCTCAGAGGCCACTCGGGGCCCCGCAGTGCCACACACCTTCTCTTCCTCCCCGAGCGTCCCACCCTCCACAGGGGAGAAGAAGGCGTAGAGTCTTGTCGGTAGAAGACACTCGTCGGGAATCAGAAGCCCTGCCGACTTCTGAGAAGGACAAGTGCCGTGTTGGGAGGGGGCTGGGAAGATGCAGGGTGCGACCGTGTCAGAAGCACATTCGAGATTCGCGATCATACTGACGAGCTGATCATTCCTCCCAGCCCCATCCTCCCAAGTCGACAGTTGTCCTTCTGAACCTCTAACAGCGGTACCATCCAGCCAAGTAGGCGCTGGAGCCCTCGCAGTGCCACACACAGTATGACAGAAATATGAACATAAACACGCACACACACACACACACATTCACACACACACACACACACACACACACACACGCACACGCACACACGCACACACACACGCACACTTTCTCCTCTCCAACGGCCGAACGACGCCACCACAGCGAGAGCCAGAATGGGCCACGAATTCGCCGAACTCCACACGGCGCAGCGAGTGGGTGACCGCGCGGGGGCAAGCGTACAAACACACAGACACACAGACACACAGACACACACACACACACATACACACACACACACTTTTGTTTACGTCGCAGCGCGGCAGAGGCAATCTGCTCGCGCGCCCATGCACCACCCACCCACACACACAAACACACCTGGCGCGATCCTTCCTGGCCGCCAGGAGTCATGGCCCCCCCCCCCTCCGACGGGCCGCCACGGGGCCTGTTGTGCTGCAGGGACAGCTTCGTCGGGAACGCGTCGCAGTTGAGCGCCCAGTCCACCACGTAGCCCACGTCCACGTCCTCCAGGCGGTTGCGGCCCAGCTCCAGAGTGCAGCGGCCGATGGCCGTCTGCTCATCCGCCTTGCTGGGGTCCCGGCCTCCACCGTCGGGGGGAGGGCGGCGGGAGGAGGGCACGGCCGAGACAATCGGAGCAGGGACGACGGCGGCTCTGGACCTGGAGCGCCCCTGGGGTCCTCCCTCGGGTTCGTCCCGAAGGCCCTCGGAGAGCCGCTGCTCGTGGCGCCCAGAGCCCGGACAGCGGGCCAGTCAAAAGCGCGTGGGAAGCCTCTGGGAAATGGCTGCAAGGACGCTTGACAGGGTGCCTGGGGAGCATGCAAGCCGGAGACAGAGATTCTGCAGGAGCCCAAGAAGAGCTCCGAAGGAGTTGCGGAAAAGGCTTCCCGGAAACGTAGTGGGAACGAGCAGCAAAACGCTCTCGGGACACGCTGCAGCCTCAAGCGATTCGCTGCGGCGTTGCGTGACCGGCGCCGGAAAGAGCTCCAAAAGTTCTCGGGTTCGTCCCGAAGGCCGTCGGATAACCAAATCGCCGGGATCAAAAACTGGCTTCACTGAATCATATGGCGGGTTCAAAAAAACCTTGAAGCAAAAAATCGTGCCACCTCTTTTGGGGGGCCGCTGGTTACTTCCGCTAGCTTCCGCCGCTTTACGCCGAGGAGATATCAAATCATGGGTCCTCGAAGGCGAGGCCCTTTCTTTGCTGCCTCATGTGCAGTAGAAGCTCGACCACGAGAAATCTTCCACAAGAAACCCAACCTTGAGCCCCCAGGATGTCCATTGATTTTGGGTGTGGAAACGTCACGCTTCCCACAGCAGAACCATCGAAACCCAAGAAACCCAGAGCACCCTGGAGGCAAGCAGGGCGTTTCTTGGTATGAGCTCCCCATGTAAAAGCTGATTGTGGGAAGACGTGGGAACTGTATGCGTCCGGGTGGCTGCGGGAACAGGGCGGGCGAGGAAAGGCGAAGAGAGGCAGCAAGAAGGGAAGGAAGACGGGGGAGAAGACGAGGAGGAAGATGTGAGGAAAAGGAGAAGGAGGAGGAGGAGGAGGACAGAGACAACTGCAAACCGAAGATTCATCAACGAAGTTTCAACAAACCCTACCTCCAAGTTCCCTTATCACAGGTCCCTGCAAAGACTCATTCTCACTGGGGGGAAGTGCACCGTCGGAAGACAGCTGTCTGAAAATCCTGACCGCGCCAGAACACCAGTCCTGGGACTCCAACGCCACGAATCAATATTACTGTTGCGCCCTGACGATCCTGCATCGTGCCAGAGCACAACTCTAGGAACTTTAACACCACGAATCAACATAATTGTTGTGCCCTGAAGGTCCTACATCGTACCAAAACAGAGCTTCTGGGACGTCAATCATAAGACTCCTCGAATACGTAGACACTTCTTGAGACGAGTGTGCGCGGCGCTCAGGCGAGAGCCACATTTCAAAAGGCTACCATTCTCCATCCGCGAAGGCCCCGCAAACTTTTAGGACGAATGCGCGCGGAACTACAGCGAGAACCACATTTTCAAGACGGCCCGCGCTCCATCCGTGAAAATCTTGCAAATTTCTACGACGACTATGTGCGGCGCTATGGCGAGAGCCACATTTCGAAACCGGCCCGCCTTCCACCTGAGAAACTGTTTCACACCATAAGATTCAGGATCGGAAGCGGTGAGGAAGCCTCCAGCGAAACGCCTGGCCCGCCCTGTCGACCGGCCTCGGGGTGCGACGGGGACGAGCTGTTTTTTTTTATATATATATATATATATATATCTATAGGGATACGGCATCGAAGGCGAAGAAAAAGAGGACGAGGGCAAACACCAGCAGGAAGAGGGAAACATGGGAAGCAGGAGCAGCAGCCTGAACAGGAGGAGGAGGAGGAGGAGGAGGAGGAGGGAGAGGAGGAGAGGGAGGAGGAGGAGGAGGAGGAGGAGGAGGAGGAGGAGGAGGAGGAGGGCTACGACGCACGACCGATGACCTCGTCGCTCCCGCGCACGGGCCGCAGAAACAGCCGCTACAGTGCCTCATCGCCAAAGCATGATATGCACTGGCCGCGGGCGGCCGATCCCATGCTTCACTGATAGGCCACAGGAGGCGAAGGAGAAGGAGGAGGAGAAGGAGGAGGAGAAGGAGGAGGAGGGAGGAGGAGGAGGAGGAAGAGGAGCAGGGAGGAGGAGGAGGAGGAGGAGGAGGAAGAGGAGGAGGGAGGAGGAGGAAAAGGAGGAGGAGGAGGAGGAGGAGGGAGGAGGAGGAGGAGGACAAGGGTAGTAAACCCCAAAATGCGTCATCAGTGCTGCAATACACCCTCCCGTCCCAAGTCCCCCCCTCACGAATCCATCCAAGCCGTCCTTTCCTCATCAGTGAGCGCCGCTTTGAAAATCCCCGAATCCCGAGCCCCCTCCTCATGAGTCCCTCCAAGCCTCCCTGTCCACCTCAAGAAGCGCCACCTTGAAACACCAAGACTTCAGGGGCCTGCCACTCAGGCGAGAGCCAAGTCTTGAACAGAAGCGAAGGGCACCGCATCCTCGCAGCGAGTAGAAGCGTTTTGAGGGGAACTTTTACTGAAGACGAAGGCAGCGAGGTTTCGCATGACGTCGGTTTCACGAAACGCCTCCCTCGGAGGCAACACTACTAAAAGCTTGGGTTCACGACAGCGCACATGTATTATCATACAGTTCAGAGAAGTGTCCAGCGAGGTCCCCGTTCTGGCCAAGACCGCCCACATGTGCAACTCTTGCACAGGTTTCCACGTATGGCCATGAGCGCCGAGGAAGTCTCAAGCGAAAACCCAAGTTTGAAAAACATCCGCCCTCTACCAATGCAGATGCTGCGTCTGTTTTTTTTTGTTTTGTTTCTACTGGCTCTAACTCAAAAAAGTCTCAAGCGAAAGTCCCGTGTTGGACAATAACCGCCCGCAAAACATGTGTAAGTGTTGCTTGAAGGCTTAAACGAGTGTGCGCGACGCCTAGGCGAGAGCTCTACTTTGAAAAGGAACTTCTCCCTGCTGCTACCAAACGAACGCGCGTGGCGCTCCAGCGAAAACCCAATGTTGAAAAGGAACTGGTCTCCATCCTTCGAACTGCTGCACGCGTTCAAAACAACGACGCGCGGTGCTAACACGAGAACCGGATTTTGAGAACAACCGGCCCCCTCAATCCTTAAAACTGCCGCAATCGTAAAAAAAACTCGCGGCGCTAAGGCGAGAACCACATTTTGAAAGCGTTCCCCTCCCCCATCCGGAAAAAATACTGCGAGCTTGTCAGAAGAGTGCTCGTAGCGCTTGGGCCAAGGAGAGACCCACAATTTGAAAACGACCCGCCCTCCTTCCTTGAAGCTGTTGCAAATATCATGTTTCAAGATCACGAGTGGTGGGGAAATTTCAGGCGAAACGCCCGGCCCGCCCTACCAACACGCCCGGGAGTGCGACGGGGAGGAGTGATCTAGGAATGGAACGAGGCAAGTTGCTCTACGTTGTGGGCCTTCTAGCGGCCCTCCGGAGCATAGACTCTCGACGTCACACACGATATGCTAGCTGAGCTTGGCATGTCCTGGCTTGGCGTGGCCGTTGCTGGTTCGACTCTTGCTAGGCATGGCACGGCTTAAGTTAGCATGGCTGCGCGTCTGCGAGCACAACTCCTCTGCACCCAGAACCGGGCCCACGCTTAGAGGCAACTCAACTTGCACTTGAAAAGAGTACCTGGCAGTGGCTGAGCTTCTGATTGTACAGCAAGTTTGCTCGGTGGCGCAAAGAAGAAACCATAGCTTGGCTGGCGCAACTTAGCTCCACGTGGAACAGGGCATACTGGCTTAGGCTAATTTGACATAACTTGACTTGCACCAGCCTGATTGCGCACTGCTGAGGAAGCCAACCTGGCACTCAGGGGCTGACACGCGCTATATCCGAAAGAAACACAGCAGTGTATAACGATTTCCATGTTCTGTGGTGCACTCTCTTTTTTGTTTGCCCGATGGTTTCCATTGCGCGGCGATGTGCTTGATCCTTGCTTGAAATTTGTGAGGCAATTGCGCGGGGAAGGCCAGAAGCTGAAAGGAGAACGTGGAGGCGGAGGAGTATGAACAGATAGAAGGAGAGAAAGAAAGAGAAGAAATTAAGAGAGGGAGGGAGCGAGGGAAGTACGACGAGAGGACGGGATGCGAGTGAGAGTGTCCAATGACTGAATCACCAAACTAAGCCATCGCAGAACTTCTCCAGCGACGTCGGGGAAAAAGGCGGAAGGAGGCGACGAACCGAAGCCTCTGCATGCTGTCTGTGCTCGGAGTGCGCGGCGACGGCCAGCGAATGAAGACCGCGTTCACGCAGGGGGGGTGAATCCCACGTACACGGAGGAGGAGGAGGAGGAGGAGGAGGAGGAGGAGGAGGAGGAGGAGGAGGAGGAGGAGGAGGAGGAGGAAAGGGAGGAGGAGAAACGAAGCCACCAGAATACCGCCCATGCCTGCACCACCGACTGAGAACACGTGTATGCTCGTACGCTGGCCAGGACGATGCGAGATGCAGAGCGGCAGCGCGTCGATCGCCAGAGCTTCCACCAAAATTGACCACCAAGAAGCAGCAACGTGCGATAAGAACGATGACCAACGATGCGTAAGTTGCAGAGCGGCGCAGTAGCCGATCCCCAGAGCTCTCAGACCACTAGCCAACAACAGCATGCGAGTGTTGAAGAATCCCACCTATCCAGCACGCTGAAGTACGCCCACGTGGCAGGGAGGAGGGCTTGATTGGGCTCGGAGCCCGCAGAACCTTCTACGACCTGCAGCCTGGGGCGAATTTTGAGGAGATGGACGAGGAGAAGGAGGTCCAGGTCGAGGGGAGGGGGGAGGTTTTTGGACGCTCGTTGTTCTTACCGATCCTCCCGAGGACTTCGGAGGTCTCAGGGGTCAGGAGAGAGGAGGGGAGCAGGAGGACCCCCCCATAATACTTCATGCTGCAAACAGTGAGGAATCCCAACGTGCTCGCCTTAAGTCTGCACGTGGACGAAGAGGATCGTTATGAGTCATCGCGCCAAAGCGGATAGCTCGGCTTGCTTCGACGAACGCGCTTTCTGTCATGATGTGCCGGCGCGCCCACCGTGAGCCTTGCTGGAAACAGCAGTGCTCGACAAGGTCTCATGGCCGAGAAGCATCCGCCGCCTACTGCTGTGCCTGCCTTTTAGTCCACCGCAGGCGGGCACCAAAGGCGGGGCGACACAGATTCTCGGCCCCTGCGGTGGGATGCGCTGGCAGGCACGAGGGGAGAGGGGATGCGCTGAAGACAACGAGGGCGACAACGAGTCGAAAGGCCGACGTTGAAGGCGCTGCCACGTATGGCTCGGTATCTCAAGCGATTCGCCAGAGTCCGCCGATCCCCCACTCACCGGGGGTGCAGAGGCGTGTGAGGTGATTGGGCCGTCCCCCTCTCCCCTACCCCTTCCCTGGGTCCTGAAGTTCGATTAGAGGGAGGGCAGGGCGGAAGGCCGGGGGGGGAGGTTCGGAGGTCGGAAAAGGGGTATAGCACAAAAGGGGTATGGTGCCAGTCGTGGACATGGCGATGCTATCTGCGATAAATAATATCGCCAGAGTCCCCTGTACCTAAAATCAGCACCACACCCCTTTATACCATACCCCTTTCCTTTCTCCAGAGAGCCTCAAGAGGTTAAACTCGCTTCAATTCCAAAGTCAACTTAAACGTTTAGCATCTTTACCATTTTGGTTTCGACAGCGTCCAAAGCGACCTCCGAGGCCCCCAAGATCGCTCCCGGACGGCCCAAGAGGGCCCTATGAGGGCCCCCAAACCGCCCAAGAGAGCTCCAGAACGGCCCAAGATGCGGCCAACACGGCCTGAGAGGGCCCCCGAAAGAACCTCCAGAGGAGCCCAAGAGCAGCAACTCCAACTGACATTTCGAGCCCCGTGCCCCAAGAGAACCCCCGAGACTGCCAGCAGGCGCCCGACAGACCCCCAAGAGGACCCGGGGGCGGCCAAGAGGGGGGGCGGCCAAGAGGGGGGGGTGCAAACCATGGTCGGCGGCATGTGCGCGGCCAAGGGGGGGGCCAGGGACGTAATGAAATAAGAAGAGGCGCCATGAAGTCTATGGAAATATCATGAACTACGCCATGATATCCACCCCCCCGAGTCATCACCCCCCCCTTTGCCGCCCCCGAAGGATCCCAGAGGCCCCCAGAAGGCCCAACAAGCCCTCAAAAGGGCGCCGAGAGGCAAAAGGCCTCCACAGCGGGCTCCGCTTCTCCTGTGGGGGTCGGTCGGCGGCATGGCGTGAGCGCCGCTGGAATACATCGATATACGCCTGGTAGCCCTCGCTCGGGTACCCCCAAGAGGCCCCAAGAGGCCCCAAAGAAGCCCAGTGCAGAAGAGGCTCCAAGAAGCCCCCAAGACACCTCCCAGAGGCCACAAAGAAGCTCCCAAAAGGCCCCATGACGACTGGACTGCACGTGCTCCGGACGTGCACCCCGCGAAGCGAGGGGAATAAATCGATATACGCCTGGTAGCCTTCGCTTGGGTAGTGGATGCAATCGCAATCATCCTTGCTAGCTGCTCGATAATTCATGCGCCAGTCTATTAGTTCAACTGACCCCCAAATGCCTCTGCCTGACCTGACGGCACTGCGAGCCGAGATCGCTTGTGCCATACTCACATGATTCAGAAACGTGCTGTGTTGTGCAAGTCCGCTGCAGTTTACAAGGTCACAATCATCCAAGGGGCAATTCGGATTGGTCCGCCAATAAAATTTTTGCACTCCGAATTCCGTTCGAAGCGCTGCCAGAAATGACTCGACGTGCGTCTCCCAATCCCAGCAGACCAGACCAGAATCAGCCGTATCTTGGTCAGGGCACTTCCACCCCCACGCCTCCAGACCACTCTGTTGAATCAGCAGAGTGCGATTCTTCTCGGTGAGAAAATTCATGGCAAACACAGAATCCCATAGAGACGATTGCGCGACCAAAACCAAGGGTCGCTGCGGAAAATGATGTGCGATCATTGAGCTCCAAAAGCCAACCAAATCAACAGAAGATACTTGAGCTTGCGTGCCATTTAGCTTTGGAAGCTTCTTGTTCGAACCCAGAGCATGCGAATGCCAACGCGGGTGCGGCTGCGTGGTTACTGCCCCAAAATGGAAAACAGACATCACGGAAATGCTATATCTGGAAATGTGACACATTTCGCCACAACCTTCTTCGGGCAGTTCGAGCAGTTGATTGTTGTACGTCGCCGTATTCAAAGCGTGCACTCTCGCACCATACGTGAGGCACAGAACTCTAAACATGTTACGATCATTTGAATCACCTGCCAAAAGTATATTATGCCCATACATAGTGGGTGGCGGCGCAGACACGTTGGGGGCAAGACCACCTTTGATAGGCTGCCAGTTACGACTCCAATGTTTCGGCATCTTCACCTTTAGACTACTGTCCAAATTGCCTGAAGCACTCCTGCATGATACACCAGCGCACTTTGGGACACCTGTCCGATCAATAAAAATGAATTCCACCGCCGCGCTCGGAATCAGCAGCGCGGCCACCGAGCCTACAACCAACCTCCACACCAAGCGGAGCTGCGAGCAGGAAGGAGACACTCCATGCTGATCCTCCCTCGGCACCCCGAGATCGAATACTGGCGCCCACGCGTAGCTCGCCATTGCAACGCTGATAATTGCCCAATTAAATTGGTTGTGCCAGTTAAGGTACGGATGATGATGATGCTGATGATGATGATGATTATGATGATGATGAGGATGATGATGATGATGATAATGATTACTAGCCGACCGCTCAGCGGTCGATCGGGAATTTCTGTGCACATATACGTATATAAAACTGTTTGCGTATAGCCGCGAAGAAACAACAGCAAGGTCGCCACGCGAACTGCGGGCCCACGCACGGACCAACAGTTCACGCCTTCACACGCAAGGCGAACCCATGCAGTGGCGACCCGTCGGTCCGGTACCCCCCACCAGCACCAACAGCTCGAAAAGAGTTTGTGCAGAGACTGCTACAAGTTCTGCATGGAGATGGCGTATGCGCGCCGCTGTACCGACCCCTTCGCCACGAACCCTTAGTCAGGAATCCTCAGTTCGAAATTCTTTATCAAGATTCGTTGAAGAGGAAGCCCTCACTACAACATTCTTAATGACAAATCCATATAGAATCCGGAATTAAGAACCCAGCTTGAAAATCTTCAGTCAATAATCCAGAATACATACGGAGCCCACGCTAAATAATGCTTGAGAAAGAATTTGATTGAAGAGTCCGTCATAAGGACTCCTTCGTACGGAGTCCTTAGTCCGCCACCGTGCCTCTGGGCACGGAGTGGGCGTGTCCTCAGGTCCCTTGCCTAATCCTTGGAGCCTCAGTCCTCAGTCCTGAGGAGTCTTCAACGAGCCCGGACCCAAAATTCCGAAATCTACCGTGTATTCCCGCGTGCCCTCCGGGCTCCCCCGCATCTTGTCGCGTGACTTGTTCGGGCCCAATAAGGCCCCGAAGACGGTCCAAGAGGGCCCCGAGTCGCCGAACGATCGCTCCAAGACGCTCAAGATGGCCCCTAGATGGCCCAAAAGGCCTCCAAGACGTCCCAAGAGGCTTCCAAGAGGTCTACCAAGAGGGCCCCAAGAGGCACAAATCTTTGATTTCCCATTGGTTTTGGGAAATATTTGGTGTTCTCGCCCTTTCGGCTTCCCGACGCTCCAAGACGGCCCAACAAGCCTCCCAAGATCGTCCCAAGACGAGCCAAGAAACGGCCCAAGACGGCCCCAAGACGGCCCAAGAGGCGCCAGAGACTGCCCAAGAGGGCCCCAAGACGGCCCCCAAGGAGGCCCAAGAGAGGGAACGACGACCCGAAAATCCGAGCCTTCCGCCCTCAGAGGCCCGCAGGAGGCCCCCAAATGCGACCAGGAGGCCCCAAAAGGCCCCCTCCAAGAGGCCCTCAAGAGACCGCAAAAAAGCCCCAACAGGCCCCAAAACGGCACCCAAGAGGCCTCAAAACTGCCTCCAAGAGGCCCCAGAGAGGCCCCCCACGAGATCCCAACGAAAATCCACTTGGCGTCATGTTCACAATCCAATCACGGTGGCGGGATGGGCCGAAGGTCAGTAGATCCGCCGCCCCCTGTCGATTCATCGCAGCGGTGCCTGGCGTGCCAGATCCTCGGTTTTGGTTTTGGTTCTTTTTCGAAAAGAACTCCCCCTGGCGCTTCGGCCCGTCCCGCCACCGTGCCGCTCGCTCGGGACATCCTCAAAAAATCGCGAAGATGGCCTAATTCGCTCGGGACATCCTCAAAAAAACTCTTCCAGGAGCGCAAACTCCACGAACAATCCTCCCTGAAACGGCCGTTTCGCTCAGGACATCCTCAAACAATCGCGAAGATGGCCCAAGATGACCTCCAAGTCCGCCCAAGATGGTCCAAGACGGCCTCCAAGACGGCCCAAGAGAGTCCAAGACCCAGACGGCCCAAGAGGCCTCCAAGAGGTCCTCCAGGAGGGCCCG
>CAUYUJ010000917.1:81479-107630 GCA_963575745.1 Prorocentrum cordatum
GCTCGCTGTGCGGGGTGAACTTCCCTTGGCCTCCGTAGCTTCCTCCCCACGAGCTACTTCCTTTACCTCCCTGTTTGCCTCCGATCTTACCTTTCACATAGGATCCGTAAGTGGCTCGGTAAACTTTGCCTTTTCCGCCCTTGCCACCTTTACCTCCTTTGGTGAACTGTTTAGGTCTTGTGCAGTTCCTGGCTAAATGGCCCATGCCTCCACAATTGTAACACCTGGGGCCCGTTCCTTCACCCTTGCCTTTGTTTACGGCGTCAATTTCTTCATATTCTCCACCGTCACTCTCATTGGCCCAGGACCCTTGATTCCACGATCCATCCTCTGACCACCAGTTTCCATCTTCGTCAACCCATCCTGTTTGGTCCCAAACATTTTCGGACCCTTGACTCATCTCGTTGATATTCCCAATGCCCATTGCATCTTTATTTTTCGTATCTGAGTCAAGTTTCTTTTTACGCGCCCAGTCTTCGCACTTTGAGTACAATTTCTGAAATGAGTCAATGTTAAGCGCGTCAGGCGTTCGCCAACATGCCTGCTGCCATTCGTCGAACCAGTCATTCGCGTGCACCATTATGGCCCTGAGCGCGGTGACTTTAAAAGGGAGAGGCAGCGAGTAATCTTTGCCATATTTCTCAAGATTTTCTGCCAATGCGCTCCATTCCTCAAGTCGGGTAACAGTGTCAGTGATCTTCTTGGGCGGTTCAGGATTCATGGCATGCGTCATTTTTGATGATAAGGTCGCTCCGGTTACCGCCGAGTACCATTTGTAAACCTTTTGCCATGCCATGATTCCATCTCCATCCATCAGTCCCTTTAATTTTCCTCTGGCCTCCGCACCTTCAAGTTTCTCGTTCAGAATGTACCATAAGTCTTCCTCCATCTGAGTATTGTCTCCCTCGGTAAACTCATATTCGCCTTTGTTGTCGTCCTCGGCTTGTTTGGCTTGATTCGCCTTCAGGTACTCACTTGCAGTTAATCGACCGTTCATTATGCGTATGATGTCGTCATCGTCCTCCTCTGGTACAATTCCGTCAAGCGTCTCCAGCTTCTTGTTTAGCATTTTCAGTGCCGGTCGGTAACTCGGCTTCACTTGGGCTAGTGCGTTCAAGAATTTGTCGTTCCAGTCTCTGAACTTTGCTCTTTCCCCACTGAAGTTCTTTAGCGCCTCTAATGCTTTATATTCGCTTATCGGTTTACTGCTCCCGTGCTTGTTTCCGCTTCCTCCTTTAATTGCTTCCGAGATCTGACCAAACCTTTCGATCAACTTTTCTTGTACTTCACTGTTGGTCTCCAACTCGGTGACTCTTTCCACAAATCTACGAGCATCCCTTTCGAATGCAGCCTTTCTCTTTGTGATCGCTAACAGCATACTGTTGGTCTTGTGGGCACTCTGTAACATTTGGAATGCTTCGGCGTTTGATACCTCCCTTCGATCCTGTGTTACTCGCTCGTTGATGAACGTTGCGAGTCCGAAGTGGTTCGCGAGTAGCGCCGTCTGAACGTAACTGAAGTCTCCGCTCATGTATGCTTGCTCGCACAGATCGTTGAATCGATTCGGGTCCATGTTGACCCATGCATCTCTGTCTGCCGGCACATTGAGATTAACTGGCGGGTCGCCCTGCCCAGGTCTGGCCGCAGCTGCCGCTGCCGCTGCCATAGCAACCGCGCTCCGCTACCATGCAAAACCCCGAGGAGAGTTCTGCACGGGAGCTTGGCGACAATGATAACGATAGGTCACCTTTATACTCCAGAACGGCAAAGCAGGTCTATGTAGCTTCGACCGTTAAACACTTGAGCCAAAGGCAGCAGGGTTACTATTCCTCCCCTGTCACACGCATGCTTGCATGTTAACACCTCCTCCTCCTCCTCCTCCTCCTCCTCCTGGTCCTCTTCCTCCTCCTCCTCCTCCTCCTCCTCCTCCTCCTCCCTCCCCCTCCCCCCCCCCTACCCCCTCCACCATCCCCCCCTTCCCCTTCCCCTGCCCCTCCCCCTCCCCCTCCCCCTCCCCCTCCCCCTCCCCCTCCCCCTCCCATCTCCCCTCCCCCTCCCCCTCACCCCTCCCCCTCCCCCTCCCCCTCCCCCTCCCCCTCCCCCTCCCCCTCCCCCTCCCCCTCCCCATCCCCTCCCTCTCCCCTTCCCCCCTCCCCCTCCCCCTCCCCCTCCCCCCGTCCCCCTCCCCCTCCCCCTCCCCCTCCCCCTCCCCCTCCCCCTCCCCCTCCCCCTCCCCCTCCCCCTCCCCTCCCCCCCTCCCCCTCCCCCTCCCCCTCCCCGCCCCCGCCCGCCCCGCCCCGCCCCCGCCCCGCCCCCGCCCACGCACCCCCGCCCCCGACCCCGCCCACTCCCCCTCCCCCTCCCCCTCCTCCCTCCCCCTCCTCCTCGCCTCCCCCTCCCCCTACCCTTCTCCCCCCTCCCCCTCCCATCCCACTCCCCTCCCCCTCCCCTCCCCCTCCCTCCTCCCCCTCCCCCTCCCCCTCCCCCTCTCCCCTCCGCCTCCGCCCTCCGCCTCCCCCTCCCCCGCCCCCTCCCCCTACCCCCTCCCCCTCCCGCCCTCCCCCTCCCCCTCCCCCTCCCCTCCGCCTCCGCCCCCCCCCTCCCCCCCTCCCCTCCCCTCCCCCTCCCCTCCCCATCCTCCCGCCCCCTACCCCTCCCCCTCCCCCTCCTCCCCCTCCCCCTCCCCTCCCCTCCCCCGTCCCCTCCCCCTCCCCCTCCGCCTCACCGCCTCCGCCTCCGCCTCCTCCTACCGCCTCCGCCTCCGCCTCCGCCTCCGCCTCCGCCTCCGCCTCCGGCTCCTCCTCCTCCCCTCTCAGCCTCCCTCCTCCCCTCCTCCTCCTCCTCCTCCTCCTCCCCTCGTTCTCCTCCTCCTCCTCCTCCTCCTCCTCCTGGACCTCCACCACCTCATCGTCAAGAACCCGCTTGGGCTCGCACGCGTGTCCCCCGTGGCACCGTCGGGCCGCTCCGAGCCTCACCCGAGGCGCGGCCTTGTGGCCGCGCTGCGCGACCGGGGTGACGCTCCCCGCCGGCGGCGCCGGCGAGTACGGAGCGGATCGTGGTGGTGCTGCTGCGGGGGGCTCCCCGAGGGCGTGGCGGCCCACAGACTCGCGCCAGGCGGGCGTCGCGGCCTGCGGGGGCGCGACGCGTGCGAGGCGAGCATCCGCCGCCTTTTGGTCGCCTCCGTCGCGGAGCGCAGCGGCAGGCCCTCCCTGCGAGCCGGCATCGGGGAGGTGCCGAACTCGTCCGCGGCCCTCGCGACCGTGCCGCTGGAGCACGTCCCGCAGGAGGAGCAGGTGGATGTGCTCCTCAGCGCCCTCCGCCTCGGGCACGAGGTCGAGGGTCGCGAGCGGTGCCCCGCTCCCGACGCGATCGGCGTGAGGCTCCGCTGCTCGGCCTTGGCGTTCGCGCCGCACGCCTGCCTGCAGGGGACCGCCGACGAGGCGGTTCGTGCCGCTCGGCGTCGCCGCGCGGATGCCAGGGCTGAGAGTCCCATGCCGCTCGCGAAGAAGCAATCCGTTCGTTTCGCCGAGACCGTGGAGCTCGTCGATACCACGGAGGCTGGCAGCCTGGGCGCAGTCGACCTCGTGGAGGTCGTGCCCGCGCTGCAGGAGGACAGGGAGGAGGTGCCGACGGCCGACGCGCAGAGCTTCAGCGGAGCCCTCATCGACGGCTTCGGGGAGGCCAGCTCCGCGGAGGACCAGGGCAGCCACCAGACCTTGCCCTGGAGCAGGTGCGCATCAGCGGCGCTCTGGTGGAGCCCCGTCAGCGAGGTCAGCTCCGCGAAGGACCAGGGCAGTCACCGGGCGGTGCCCCAGGAGCAGGCGGGCATCCGCGAAGCGCTGGCGCCCGTCGGCAGAGGAACACAGTCTGCCTGGCGCGGCGGGGGGCCGCACGAGCAGCCCCCAAGCCCGTCTCCGCCGCAGCCGGGGCGGCGAGGTCCGTCGGGTTAGGCGACGGCCTTCGGCCGCCGTGGGCTGGCCCGCCAGGCGGGCGCGGCTGCTGCGCGACGCGGGTGCAGTCTCCGCGGGCGCGGGCGCAGCCCAGTCGACCGCGGAGGCCACCGGCGGCGGCGACAGCTGCAAGCAGATGTCACTGCAGCAAGGAAGGGCGCGGCGCGGAGTTCCCCCACCGTGGCCGCTGGCGGCTCCGCCTGGACACCGTGCTCGGCGGCCCCGTCGTCGTCGGCTTCCCCGTCGCCGCTGGCGGCTCTGCTGGACTGCGTTGTCTGCGGCCCCGCCTACGGCGACTTCATCATCGTGTCGGTCGCGCCGCTGAGCGCCGCCAGCCCTCGGAGAGCGGGCGCGGGTCTCGGAAGATCGTGGCTCCGCTTCAGAGGAGTCTCCAAGAGCCTCCACCACCTCGTCATGATGATGATGATGATGATGATGATGATGATGATGATGATGATGATCATCATCATCATCATCATCATCATCAGCAGCAGCAGCAGCAGCATCATCATCATCACCATCATCAGCACCATCATCAGCATCATCAAACTTGCAGTCAGCATCAACATCAACGTTCTCCTCAGCATCATCATCAGCATCATACTCATCATGTTTGTCATCAGCATCATCGTCGCCGTTGTCACCGTCTTTGCTACCGTCGTCGTCGCCATCATCATCGTCGTCAGCATCGCCATTGTCATCAGCATCATCATCAGCATCATCAGCATCGTCATTGTCATCAGCATCATCATCAGCATCATCAGCATCGTCATCATCCCCATCATCGGCATCATCATAAGGATCATCCTCATGATCATGCTTATCACCATGATCACAACCATCACCTCCACCTGCATCATTACCAGCATCATCGACATCACCAACACCACAACCACCAACACTATCGCCATCTTCATTGTCATCATCATCGTCCTCCTTCTCCTCCGCCTCCTCATCAGCATCATCAACATCAGCGTCGCCGTCGTAGTCGTTATCATAATCAGCATCATCAACATCATCACCTCTATCAGCATCACCATCATCATCGTCATCATAAGCATCATAATCATAATCATCCTGATAATGATCATTACCACGATCGACACAAGCACCATCACCTTCGGCATCACCATCATCATCATCAACATCAGAGAGAGCGTGATCCACCGCCGCTTTACTGTGGAAAATTCCCCCCCCCTCTTCCTCCGGAACCCGGGGTTCCCCCCCCCTCCGAAAATCCCCCCCTCCGAAAATCCCCCCCCCCGGCAAAACCCCCCCCCCTAACCTCCCCCCCTCCGGACCCCCCCCCCTGCTGGAACCTCCCCCCTTCCGCCCGGCAAAATCCCCCCCCTCCGGAAAACCGAAGGGGGTCACTACCGGTCCGAACTCCCCCCCCCTTCGGAAAACCGGGGGGGATCACTACGGGTTCGAGCCCCCCCCCCCCCCCAGGAAAACAAGAGGGGGTCACTACCGTTCGAACCCCTCCCCCCCCCTTCCAGAAAACCGGGGGGGTCACTACCCGGTTCGAACCCCTCTCCCCCTCCCCCTCCAGAAAACCGGGGGGGTCACTACCGGTTCGAAGCCCTCCCCCCCCCCACGCTCACCGCCAGCAAACGACTTCTGGGTCCCTACCACCGTCCGCACCACATCCCCCACTGCTGTCCCCAGCACCGCTGTCCTCACAACCGCTGTCCCCACTGTTCCCACCACCGTCCCCAGTGTCCCCACCACTGTCGCACTGACCCCACTGTCCCCACCACTGTTCCCACCACGGTTCCACTCTCCCCACTTTCTCCACGGCCCCAACCACTGTCCCAGTGTCCCCACTGTTTCACTGTCCTCGCCGCCATCCCACTGAGCTGTCCCATTGTTCCCACCACTGTCCCACTGTCCCCACCACTGTCCCCACTGTACCTCTGTCCCATTGTCCCACCGCCGTCCTCGCCACCGCCCTCACCACTGTCCACACCACCACTGTACCCTCCACTGTCCCACTGTTTCCACCACATTTCCACTGTCCCCACACAGTGTCCCCACCACCACCGTCCCCACCACTGTCCCACTGTCCCCACTGTTCCCACCATTGTCCCCGCTGTCCCCACCAGTGCCCCCACCAGTGCCTCGCTGTCCCCACTCTCCCCACCATTGTCCCATCACGGTCCCAGTCTCCCCACTGTCCCCACGGTCCCCACCACTGTCCCACTGTCCCCAGTGTACCCACCATTGTCCCACTGTCCCCGCCGCTGTCCCACTGTGCTGTCCCACTGTGTCCACTCTCCCCATCACTGTCCCACTGTCCCCACTGTCTCCATCACTTTCCCCACTGTACTACTGTCCCACAACTGTCCTCACCACTGCCTTCACCACTGTCCCCACCACTACCGTCCCCACCACTGTCCCACTGTCCCCACCACTGTCCCGCTGTCCCCTCACCACTGTCCCCACCACTGTCCGCACCATTATCCCACAGTCCCCGCACCACTGTCCCCACCACCACCGTTCCCACCACTGTCCCAGCATCCCCACCATAGTCCAACTGTCCCGAAGAGCGGGAATCGTTTATCGGCGGGGGCCTCGAACCGGTAGTGACCCCCCCCGCGGTTTTTGAGAGGGGGGAGATTCGAACCTTTTTTATGATGGACTGGGGGGCGGGGGGTTCGAATTGGCAGTGACCCCCCCCCGTTTTCGGGGGGAAGGGTGGGACAGGCGTGGAATCCCCAGTGACTCCCCCCCCGGTTTTCCGCCACCAGCGGTAGAACACGCTCTTTGCAACATCAGCACCACCACAACCGTCACCATCAGCATCATCGTCTTGTTCTTCATCATCATCATCGTCCTCATCCTCCTCCTCCTCCTCCTCATCATCATCCTCATCACCAACAACAGCATCATCATCATCATCATCATCATCATCATCATCGCTTTCATCACCACCACCATCAGCACCACCACTATCACCATCACAATCACCAGTACCACCACCACCAGCACCATCGCCATTACCAGCACCATCATCATCATCATCACCATTGTCATCAGCATCGACATCACGACCACTATCATCACATCACAACAACCAACACCATCACTATCATCATCATCATCATCCTCGCCATCATTATCAGTATCATCATTGACATCATCATTATCACCACCCCCATTATCATCACAACCACCAGTATCACCATCACCATCACCACCACCACAACCACCACCACCATCACCATCACCAGCACTGGCACCATCATCGTCATCATCAACATCACCATCATCACCATCACCAGCATCACCATCATCACCATCACCAGCACCAACACCATCATCATCCTCATCCTCATCCCCATCCTCAGTATCATCATCATCACCACCACCATCACCATCACTGTGATTATGATGCACTTTAGCGCAATGGCAGAAAAATGGCCCCTAGAGGTCAAACGGCGGCGAGTGGCGGCGAGTGGTGCATGTACACACGTCACGCATGCACTATTTCACACCCGTGAAACTTTATCACGAGCTAGCCGGCAGACCGCGCAGTACCGCTGGTCGAAGTAAGCCTCTAGGGGCAGTCAAAGTATTCCCATGTTGGGATTACTCAGGTCAAAGGCAGCCAGGACTTAGTCACTCACTTCACCGATGGGATCGCATTCATTCGCTCTGGGCCTCGCCAGTTGTTCCTCAACCTTCTTCAAAGTAGATTCAGGGTCTGGGGTTACGTCATACGAATTAGCACCTAAGATCTTGACGAGGAAATCCGTAGGCATATTCTTCGTCAGACAATCAGCAGCCGTAATACTTGTACCGATCAACCGGATCTTATCACAAAATATGCGTGGATGAATAATCTCTACTTCTTCCATTCCATTAGTCCGAGTATCCTGTCTTGAAGTACCTGAATCAATACTCAAGCACTTGCCTCCCGTATTGCCCATAATTGGGGCTATAAGGTGTTCCTCAAGGCTTCCACAATCCGTCACCCATACATGTCTCATAGACATGGCTGATTTGTTTTCCCAGTTGGTTGGCAGCTTCTTTCTGGCGCCAAGCATCCCGCGCGCATCTGCGATGGCGGCGCGAATTCGTACGCCAGATTCTCTACCCCATAAACAAGCCAGAGTCTCTGTTTGTAGTGAAGATTGGCATACTCGTTTGAAAAATGTTACTAGATATACATATAGGGTGAGCATGATCACGGTCCCCCTCGATGAATCCAGGCCCTGCGAGTCCGTTGAACCTAGCCATCTGTGATCTGACAGGCTCGATTCCACCCTTGGCTACATCCTCTTCTCCTGCCCAGCTGGCGCCAATAACGGTAAGAACTACCATATCTTGATTCCACTTAACAGCTCCACCCTTACATGCTAATCCGCAGTCGGCGGACTGAGTTGCTTCTTCTAACACGCGGTTGGCTTCCTTGGAGTACCCTAGCGCGACACACTGCTGTCTGCAGTCTGCTCGCACGATGCAATAGCTCAGGCTTGCACGGACGTGTACACCATGACAAAGCACCTACGACCGATCTGAGCTGTGCTGCCTCACCCCCATTGAATTTTCTCGCGAGGGGACTCTCTCTAGGATAGGCTGCATCTTCGGCATTCTCAATCTTGTCCTCGGCCGCGATACCCACCGAGAAATCTTCACATTGAACAACTTCTAAACCACAATGACGGAAACTGTCCGACGTGATCTCGCGAATATCAAACTCTGCTAATACAGAATCGATGATCGATGATCTTCTATTTTTACCATCTGCAGCCAATAGTATGTCGTCTACATCTGTACCTAACATACGCGCGATCTCATTCTTGTCAGTGTGAATACTGCACAAAGCAGGCACGATACGATTCTCCTCTAGACCATGAGCTTCAAACCTGTCGCGAATTTTCTCCCATGGCCCTCGCCCTGCGCCGCGCGTGCCATAGACCGGCATGCGCGCGATCAGTGCTCCATCACCTGGTACTCCTTCGAGTCCGTCGGGCTGTGGCTTGAGCAGCATGAGGCGGTCAAGTTCCTGACCCTGGAAGCTCGCAGGTGTAATGTCGGCGCGCTTGAGTCTTCTCTGCGCCGGCGGCCCATGATACTATCAACCTTATACCTTTTATTTCGCATGCTGGTGAATCCGCGCGGATGCCCAGCGACTCTTCCAAATTTCCACGTCCGACAAGACTGCTCTTGTGCTGCGGTGCAAACGAGGGTCCACCCGGTCTACGGAGATGTTCATTCTTGTCAATCTCAATCCACTGCGTAGTCACCATGCGGTATCCTTCGTCGAGGAGATTGTGCAGTTCCACGGAATCAATAGGCATGGCGACGTTGAACTGCCGCCATTGTCCCCATTCGTCTTGTCTTGCCAGTCGTAAACCGCTTTTCACGTCCTCAGATTCTTGATGATATACCAGATACTTTGCACTCTTTATCTTCTTCTTGGATTGCGGCTTATGAACGGTGCTTTCATTGAAAAATCCAAGCGACTGATGTGGCTTAACAGCGAATGATGCTTCTCTGCGGGCTAGCAGATCCATGCCCGGCCGTGATCTTCCAGCCCTGCAAGTGTCATCAAAAAGTGGGTTCGCTGGTTCGGGAGCTGGCTCCGAGACAGAATCGGAAACCCTTCCCGTGCTACCATCGGCATTCTCGATTCTTCTGCGCATCACTCCGCAACGACTCTGTATACCGTGTGGGGCGTCGTCTAGTAAAGACCTCTGAAGATGCGTTCGAGTCACCAGTAACGACCTCGACGCGGGCGGCACAGGAACGACCATTCCATCAGACAGTTCATCTTCTTCCATTTGGCGCAATGATTATTGCATGAACTCGAGGTCTTCTGGGATCCCCGGCAGCTCTTCCGTTGCCATGGGATGTAATTGCACAGCATGCTCTTGTGCCCGTGGTTCTGGCAGCTCGCGTCTTTCGTCCACAAATGACTGTTGTTGTCCGTCTGGAGGTGCATATCTTTAAAAACCACCGTCGCGATGCTTAGAGAGATACTGGTATGCCAACGCTTCCGCCGCAGTGCACGGTCGAAGCCGGTCGACAGCCACGCAGACAGGTACACCCCCTGCGATAACCCATGCGTTTTTGCCATCGAATCTAACGGCACGAAAGCCAGTGCTCCACCTAGCAGTAACTTTGCCGCCGGTCGGCCTTCTACGAAAGCGCGCTAGATCACCGACTCGATACTCTCCAGCGAATCGCGTTGCCTTTCGGAGAGCGGCCCTTGCCCTTCTACCCCCAACGTCGTGTTCCGCGAATGCTTTCCTGGCAGACGAAAGGATCGCAGCCTGGCGAGAAAACTAGTCGGCTCCGTCCTCTGCAACATCGGCAAGCACTCCTAAGTCGAAAGCTTCCTCGTCGTCGAATTGACTCCCTGGGACACGAAACATCTTCCCGAATGCCCACTAAACAGGCGCAAATCCGCCGACTCGTGACATCGCATTCTTCGCGTTGTCAACTTCTGATCCAGTAGAGATGACTTCATCAAGTCCGGTAATATTCTTGTCGTGTACCACCTTCTTGAAAATGTTCTTACAAAATCCACCATGTTTCTCGGTGCGGCCTATCTGCTCGGGAGACTCGACTCGGGCGTCGCGGAGGTCGATCCCTTGACTCTAAACCCATTGCAGAAACACTCGTCTGTTGCGCCGTCCACGGTCTACCGCCATTCGTCTGGGCTTACCTGCCCATTCGCACCCAGTGTTGCTGGAGCGCAGCGAGGCATGGTCTCGAAGATGGCGCACCACCTCCCTGCTTAACAAAGATTACCACTGAAATGTTGTACCCTGGCACACTATGTTCCAGTAGGTGTAGCGTTTCCCACTGTTGTCTTTTACCTCTCGACAGTCGATACCGATTTCGTGATTGAAACAGAATGTCTTGGACAAGGCAACCGTGTGAGTCCGAGCTAACGGCTTATGATGTTCGCAAGACTCACGTCGATAATTCTCGGCAGCTCCAATGTAGTCCGACGGCATTCTGGCGATTCTCCATGGCTGCACGAGAACACGATTAAGTGCATGACCAAACTGTCTGCGCAGTCGTCTAATCGCGACCCTTGTGCGGAGCGCGATTTGCAACCGCGCTTTCCTTCTCTTTCCTCTGCGCTTCGGCTCGCCAGGTAAGTTGATTTGTCATTGGATATATTGTTCGTCATGTCGCAAGCGCCCCTTAGAGACGGTAGCGACGTCGTCATCACCGACGATCGCGTCCACATCGTCTCGAGCTCTCTCCTCTGCGGCCCCAGCGGGGAAAGCTGCAAGTGCTAGTCTAACCAGTCGAACCTTCTGGCCTAACTCTCCGAGGAAACCGAGGAGTTTATGACTCGCGATGTCTGCGTCTGACTCGAGGTGCGAGTTCAGCGCGCTAGTGACCTCAAGGCCTGGGCAACCAGGCTCATAACCGAGCGCGGCAGTTACAGGACCATGATCTTGAGCCAAACCAGAGAAGCAATCATTGATCACATGATGATTTGATGATGATGTGTAGGCGACAACAAGATCAATATTGCGCTCGAAGATGTCTTTGGCCATGGATGGCTCCCAATCTGGGCGCGCCACCGTGTCGCTCGAGTCTGGGCGGGCGAACGCGATGCCGATGACGTGGAGCAGCGCCTGGGCCGGGTTGGTCTCCACTCGTCCGCGAAGCGGTAGCAGACATGCCTGGCGCGGGCAGCTCGGCAACGCACGCAGGTAACAATTCATCTTGCATACTGATGTTACGCGACCCAGCAATATTTGGCACGACCTTTAGCATTCATAGTAGTCATCTCATGTTGATCCAGCTGCAGCGGCGTGCACAAATACAATGTTCCGTCAACGCGGATCCTCGGGGCTGCGCCATGATTGCTACTCGATCGTACTCGTCAGTATCCACATAAGAATTCATGGCAACACGATCTTCTATGCGCCTCCAGGACTGGGTGTCCATGGTGCGACCCATGGAACTCCTCTTCCAAGAATACCATGCCGGCGGGAACTTGATCTGAGTGTTGAACGGATCAATATTGCAGTTCACACGCGTCAACTTTTCAGCGCCCCGCTCTTCCGCGTGGCCAGTCGACCCTTCTGATGGGAGCGATCGAGGATCAACGTGCGTGATGAATTTCCTCTTCTTGCCCTGCTTCTCGGCCTGCTCGAAGAGCGAATCCAGCTGATCTGCGCCAACTGCAATCGGCTCGATGTCCACGACTGGATCTTCGGCCTGCCCCCTAACCACCGTGGCCAGATCCCTCTCGACAAGAGAAGTCGGGGGCCGGAGGCGGTGGCGGCGGCGGCAGCGGCTCTACCCTGCGCGGCGGCTCCGGTGGCGGAGGCGGCAGGGGCGTCTTGAAGCGCGCAGGCGGCGGCCCGTCCAGCTGCCTCAGCACGAGGAAGGCGGGCTTGTGCTTGGGCGGCGGCATCATAGGAGGCATTCCAGGATGGCGAACGATCGTGCCCGGAGGTGCAGCTTCGCCCGGTGGCATACGCGTCACCTTGCTGGCGCTGCTCACGCGGGCCTTTTTCTTCGGCACGTCGTCGTCATCGCCCTGCGAATCTCGCACCTGATATGAAGGAGATGACGCAACGGCAGAAGACGATGCGGCGACAGGTGGCGGCGATGCAGCAGCAGCGGGAATAATGCCACCAACAGATTTGGGCAATCTAGCAGATTCTGCATATTCACGAGCAATACGTACACATCGCATAATCGGCAGGCGGCCTGTTGTCCTCGTGATAGATCTTCAAATCGGAGTGCAGTTCTTTCCCAGCATATCGTTTCATCATGACCTTGAAATCTGCCTCAATATAGTCAGCGCCGAGACGTTCGCGCCATATCGTTCTGATGTGTTCGCGGATGACAGCGGCCGCGTCGTTATCGTCTACTCCGTCAACCGCACTCGATGAAGCGCGCGATCTCTTCTCCTCCCTTCTGGTCAGCTCAGCCCCGCCATTGGGTCTGCGCTTGGCAGACGGCCCAGGAAATGGAGGCGGCGGCGCGCTGAACTTTTGGAAAGATGCAGCAAAGAGCGAAACCATCTTGTCAGTCGCAGAACGCGTCATCTCACGGCCCCCATCGGATACGTGACAGCAGTCATCGCATTCTCCGCTGCAAGTGCGCTGGGGCCACTCATGACGACTCAGGCGTGCAAGCTGCATTCAATGTCATACTGCTTCATGAACTGCTCGATACCATAACTGACAGCAACAGAGCGACGCCGACCAGAACGACAGATGGCAACAATGTACACAGACTGTAAAGACTTGTGCTTCGTCAAAGCTTTTCCTACGCACGCAGCGATGCCAATCCGCCGGCCCCCTTGCGGTGCCATCAGTCTGTGAGGATTGAGGTTGCTGCTCCCTGCGCCAGTTCCAGTTTCCAGTTTCCACTGTTGCAGCGCTGCTTTCTGCTTCCCACTGTAAACTGTTACTGTCCACGCGCGAGGGGGGGGGGCCGAAAAGAGCCCCGCCTAGCGCCCCCCGGGAGGGTTTTCAAAATTCCTAGGGAGGGGGGTGGGTGGGAGGGCGTGGGACATGTAAAAATACTGGAGTCTCCTGGCCCCGAAGCCATAATCCTTCGCAAATTATGCTGCGTTCGCGCCCCCGAGGCTACGACCCCTTGCAAATTGCGCCACAACCGCGTCTCCGAGGCCATGACCCTTCGTAATTTACACCGCACTTGCGTCTCCGAGGCCACGATTCCTTGCAAGTTATTCCACATTCGCGCCCTCGAGGCCACGACCCCTCGCAATCTACGCCGCATTCGCGCCCCCGAAGCCACGATCCCAAGCAATTTATATCATTTTTGCGCCCTCGAGGCCACGACCCTTTGTAAATTGCAACAAACTCGCGCCCCTGACGCCGCGACCCCTTGTAAATTACGCAGCGGGCGCGCCCCCGAGGCCGCGAATCCGCCTCGCGGAGGCTGCCGAAAAGGCGCCCCCCCCCCCCCCCTCTCCAACGCAAACAGAAAATGCAATTTCTGTATTCGGATATGTGCTCCGCTGGCATTTATGATTTTGCCCCCCCCGCGTTTCTGGAAAATTCAGCGGCGGGTTCCGCGTTCGCCCCCCCAGGCCACGATCCCTCGTAAGTTGCGCCACGCTGGCGCCCCCGAGGCCACGATCCCGCGTGAATTACGCCGCGTTCGCGCCCCCGAGGCCACGACCCCTTGTAATTGCGCCGCTGCCGCGCCCCCCAGGCCACGATCCCATGTAAATTGCGCCACAGTCGCGCCCCCGAGGCCAAGATCCCCCGCAAGTTGCACCAAATTCGCGCGCGCCCCCCACGCTGCGAATCCACCTCGCGGGAGCGGCCCAAAGGCGCCACTCCTTCCCCAGAGCAGAAAAAATAACCTTCCCAGAGACTGCCCGAAGCAACCCCCAGCCGCTCCCAGAGCGCCCCCAGTGAACAACTGGAGGAAAATGCCAAGAAGGCAACAAAGCGTTCAACAACAACAACTTCAACATCTCAATCTGCTTTGCTCATCGCCAGCCGCCCCAGCACGACGTTCCCGAATGTCATCAAGACGGCGCCCGGACACCCCAATATCTCTGACGCGCCCCATTCTGATGGAGAGGGGGCCGGCGGCCGGGGGGGAAGCCCTTACGGGTGCACTGTGCATGCGTAACTGACTTGCGCAAGATATTCGGGCGATGACCGAGGTGGCGCGTGTGAGCCGGGTCGCGCAGAGCCCAAGTGTCCACCAACACGTGCCGATCATAGTTCGCCATGTGCTCATCTGCAGCAAGGAGCGCATGTATGATGGCATTGGCGTCGCGCCCTCTGGTCATATTATGACTGGAGCGAGTGCGACGGCGGATGTACTCTCTCAGTATCGACGACTTTGAGCACCTCGGGTTCTTCTCGACGTTCTCCAAGCCCAGCGTAATCACAGCAAACTTCGAGCCCGTTGGCGCGAGGCGAGCACCAGCGCCGGCCACCGCGGCAGCGACTCGCGCGTCCTCGTCGTCACTGGAGTGATCGACGGGCGCAGGCACGCACGTGATCCAGTCGTCACTGCAGTGATCGACGACAGCAGGCGGCGCGGCGCGGCCGGCGGGAGCTGCGCAGCTGCTTAGATGCGGAATGTGCAACGGACGAATGGAGTCCGCAACATGCTTTGGGCCGCGCTGATCACGGCGAATGATGAGAAGACCTGAGCGAGCACAACGACACATTTCTACCTCACCGCCCGGACTCAAGAGTGCGACTATTAGCAAGATCTTTCACGGGACCTAGAGAAGCCGGCGCAGGAAGAGATAACAAGAGAGGAACATGCTCCGAATATTTCAACCGATGCGACTCGAGACATCCACTCGCGGAGCCATGAGAAGCAACAGTTCGAAACGGGAACTATTCTTGCCTGTCGTCTTACCCCCTGCCCGTCCTTCTATACCGCTGGATGTCTTACGCTGTCTGTGAACCCACTTAGGATAGAATTTCTATCATAGAAACCCAATTTCTCGAATTTACCCTCTTCGTTAAGAGCCCAAGCTTTACTGTGACAGCAAGAATTAGAACCCTCGTTTAGAACAACCCAAACACCTTCGTCCTTGCAGACGTCAACCGCGCGTAGCTTAGAAAGAGCTGGAACTTCGGTCGAAACGTCCTGTGCTGGAGCCATAAAGCCGACAAGACTGTGGTCTGTGACTTCTGCGACGCAGTCATGAAGCCACGAAGTTAGTTCACCTGTATTAGTGCCTCCTGTTTCATCGCAAATCTCAACAGCACGTTTAGTGCTAGCCTTTAGTACATCCTTTAACTCGACAGAGGTGATACGGCGTTCCTCCTCGATAATACGTTCGATTGCTTATGCTTGGATGTTGCTGGGGCGTTCAACTTTATTTGCCGTTGCTTTATTGTCTTATGCTAGCTTCCTGGGATGCTCATCGACGCGCCTCGGGCAGCGACAACAACGCGCGCGAACAATGTCTGGAGCACTGCCGCGAATTGTCTACAAGATCGCGCGGACGCTCGCACGGGGGGCGCAGCGCCGCGCACCTCTCCTGCATGGTCTTGGGGCCGCAATCCTTGCGCGTGCGAACAATGAAGCGAGCGCTAGAACCAACTCCTGAGAGACTGTCACAACCTCGAGCGCATGGGCGAGGCAGCGGGGGATCTGGAGGTTTCCTGCTCAAGCCAAGAGAAGAACCCGAAGAAGGCAAAACTTTGTCATTGGAAACTTTCGGCCCGGAAACTCTCACAAACTGTCCGTCTTCCTTCCGAGTGAAGTTGCTATCGGTCCATCCTAGAGACAGAACCAGATCCTCACTTGGCTTCTTCGCCCTGCGACCCCAATCTACGTAGTCCGGAGCACCCCTGAGGACACGACCATAACTGGGCCCTTCGTGCTGACCCGAAGCAAACGCAGCATCCTGACCAGGAACAGAGATAGGATCCGACACGGACCCCCCCCCCCTCAAACTCCTAATCAGAAAACAGTAGCCATAGAGTAAGACTCGGTCGAGCGAACAGCCATGAACCCAAGAGCACCCCCCTCAGCCTCTGCAGAGGTCTGAAGACTGTTCTCCTGAAGCTCTGGAGGTCCCTGAGCCGGAGTGGCTTCGGTCACCCCCGTGCAACTCCCACAGGCATGATGCTCAACGCGATCGTGCTGCAAGCTACACTGGCCGCCGCACCCCCGCCCCCCCCCCCCCCCCCACCCCCCGCTCATGCGCGCATGCCCTGCGACGCATGGCGCGAGAAGAAACAGAAGAGCAGAAACAAGAAGCACCATAACCCACCCTCATCGACCCCTCCTTGTTCCTAGTGGCATGGCGAAGGATTGATGGTGAAACAGCAGCAGAACTGGCAGATGTAAGCTTTCGTTCGTTATCGTCCTCGCGCCGCTGGACACGGCGCTCGCCAGTCTCCAGCGTGCGCTACCAATGCCGCCCCGGGCGTGCCCATGCATTCAGGGTCCCCGGACCAGTGGCCCCTTTCGTAGCAGGTCTTGCATTTCGAGCGTTTCTTGATCTCCTGGAGCTGCTTCTCGCGATCTTCCAGGGAAGGTCCCCCCTCGCCGCCTCCCTCGGGCGACCAGGGTGTGTCGTGGTAGCTCTTGCCTCCGCTCTCTCCTTCGCCTTTGCTCCATCCTTTGGTGCCAAGGTTGGCTACCAGGTCCTCTTGGATCGCGTCAGAAGCTTCTTCCTTTGCATATGTATCCGGCCTTGGCCATCTCGTCGACCGCCTCCACGTCGAGATCGCTGCTATATTGGACAGGAGCCCCGTGAGCATACGATTCCTCGTCGACGCAGGTGCGTTCGTCGGCGCAGTCGCCCCTGGCCGCGTCGCCCCAGCCGTGCTCTGGCGCATAGCCGGACGCGCAATATCCGCGGGGGCTCAGCTCCTCAGGGCAATGCCCCCCCTGCTCGTGCCATCCTTCATCAGCAGTGAAGAAGGCGTGTTGCGGCCTGGAGAGGCACACTTTGCCCTTGTCTTTGCTCCTGTTCTGGTAGCTGGGTCTGGGCTGCGTCCACGTCGAAGAGCTGGGGCCTTTACCAGACTCACCCTTGTGCATGCGGCCGTGCTGTAGGATCCAGACATCCTTGATCTTGTCGAAGTTTGTCACGTTTCCTGTGGATGTCAACACCGTCAGGTTCTCCGAAGGCGAGAGGCCTGCATGGTCCAAGAAAAGGGATCCAAGCAGATCGTCACTCATCAAGATCTTAGGATCTAACTTGGAGACAAGTTTCTACCAGCGCTTCCTTCGGGAGATGTGCGAGACCATAGACTCACCACGCTGTCGAGACAGTGGTCCGCTTGGTCTCTGCCCCGCCTGGAACAGGATCTTCGCTTCCTGCGCCTCTACGGGGAAGAGTGAAGTACGAATCGCCAGCACCAGCTGATCGATCCCATTCGGAGTCAGAAGCACGTCATTACTGAGATTCCTGGCAATATCGAATGCGTTACCCCTGAGGCCTTCTACAACCTTCTTGACAGATGAGGTGGTCACGTGTTGCTGTGGTTCGCCGGTCTCTTGATCCACTGAGGCCAAGGCGGCACTCATGCGAGTCTCTGTGCGGAATTCCCACTCGTGGAAGTTGTTCACCGTGCCGTCGTAGATGTAGGAGCCACTCTTCGTCTCGGACCGCGTCAGCGCGTCGGCGCTCGGCCGATAGCGAAGAGAAAAAAGTGCCATGGCGCAAAGCTCAGTCCCCTAGCGAGGGAAACTGCCAGTACGGAAAGAGAAGAGGTTGTGCGACACTCTCTGGTGAGACGTGCGCGCAGTGGTACGATACGGGGATCGTGTGGTAGCTCCGCCACCAGTGTGATCCTGATGCGTTTTAGCGCAATGGCAAAAAAAGGGGGCCCCTACAGGTCAAACGGCGGCGAATGGCGGCGAGCGGTGCATATACACACGTCACGCAGGCACTATCTCACAATCATAATCACCATCACCTTCACCATCAACATCATCTAGCGAAGTACCGCGGCTCCGTCGGCGCCCAAACTGCACTGCAACGGAGCGGCGGGCCCAGTACTGCGGAGCCGCGGGCCGTGCGGTGCAGCATATCCTGAGCGCCCTGGACGCGCTGCACCGCCCTTAGCTGCGGCGCTCAGGGCACTCAGGCGACGACGCCATCCTTGGCCCTCCAGACAGCATGCCGCCTGCCGCCGAAGAGGAGCTGCGGCCAGCCGAGTGATCCCCAAGAGGCCCCCTCCGGGGGGGGGGGGGGGGGGCGAGCGCAGGCGGCGCGCAGCCACCCGACGCCGCTGCCGCCGAGGAGGAGGAGAGCGCAGCGGGGCCAGCGGTTGCACGAGCGCGCCGTGCAGGTCGCAGCCGCCGCCGGGCTGCCCCGTGGTCGGCTCGGGGCTCGCCGTGTGCCCGTTGTGTGCACCGAGGCGCCGGGCGAGGAGGTGCGGGGGTCCCCAGGTCGCGGCCACTGCTGGGGTTCCGTCCAACCGCTCAGCTGGGTGGAGGTGCAGGTTAGCTGTGGGGAGACGCGCTCGCGGGCCTCGACAGGATGATGGAGCAGCAGCAACCATCTTCGCCACCTGCTCCGAGTCTGTCGCCATGCTCCGGCGAATGCAAGCACCAGTGAGTCATATCTTAGTGGGGAGGTCATCTTGCCCTCATTACATTAGTTGGCTGAGCTTCTGGCAAGTCCGTCACTCCTGGTTATGCAAGTATGTTGTGCATACACAAACGCGCATTTACAACTTTACATGTTCTGTGTCAAATTCACGATTCAAAACTATACGTTGGAGGTTTCCGGATGGATATTTGAGTCACTTTGGCAAATGGTGGACACATCGGCCATGAGTACGCAGTGGCTCACAACATGTGACATGTTGTGCCCTTTCGTTTCGGCGCTCGTCGAGATAAACGGACCGAACAACGAAAAGTGTAATCGGCATGGTCGCAAGATCCGTAAATCCATAACTCTTCCTCCTAATACTGGTCCTCCCCCTCTTTGTTCTACCCATCCCTCTTCCTCATGATCAACATCCTCCTCCTACTCCTCCTCATCATCATCAGCACAACCACCATTGCCATCATCATCACCACCACAACCACAACCACCACCACCATCAACATCAGCGTCATCATCATCAGCATCCTCATACTCCTCCTCATCATCATCGTCGTCATCATCATCACCGTCATCATCACCGTCATCATCATCATCATCATCATCATCATCATCATCATCATCATCATCATCATCATCATCATCATCCTCATCTTCATTATCATATCATTATCATTCCCATTGTGTATCATCCTCCTGCTCCTCATCGTGCTCCTCCTCGTGCTCCTCCTCCTCCTCCTCTGTCCTCCTCCCCCTCCTCCTCATCCTCCTCCCCCCGTGATGATCCCATGCTAGCGAGGGCCCAGAGGGGTCCTTGAATCTCTGCCTGAAGGGAACGCCCTCGGAGAACTCAAGCTTGACCACGACCTCCTCGGTGAGTCGTCTTAGGGCCCTCCTCCACCCCTCCCATCCCTCCCCTAAGACGAAGCCAGGACGATGACAATATCGGACGGGGGTACATCGAGGATCTCCGAGATCCGGCGGCTCTGGAAAATTTATCGGGTCCGCGGCCTTTCCTGAGCGCTCCAGAATGACTAGTCTCGGTCCTGGCCCCGCCCGATCTCCTGCAATCCGTGGATGGCCACCCTTCTTCTTCCCCTCTCCCCCTCACACGACCTTCCTCTTGTTTTGTTTGTTTGTTTGTTTGTTGTTGTTGTTTCCCCCCCCCTCTCTCTCTCTCTCCTCCGCAGCTGCCTTCCATGTCGCGTCTCTCGGTCCCATCCCCGTCCCCCCTTCACCTCGGTGAGCCTCAGGAGCAAGAGGGGACGAGGCACGAGGAGCTGCAGGACGCAAAGCGCAGTCCTGCCTCACGATGATCGGCCACTGCCAGTGCCTGGCCATCGCCGAGCAGCAGGACCGCGCGTCGCCGGATGCTTGTCCGCCCGACCTGTCCTTCCAGAGCCACAGGGGCCAAACAGGGCAGATTGACGGGGCCACCGCGAGAGCCCGCGGGCACGGCTGGGTGGCCAGCACCCGCGCACCACCCGCTGGGCCAGGGTGCCGCCGTGGCGGCCATGGGGGCGCCCCAGACTGGGGCGCCCCAGAAGGATAAGAGCGGGGGGGGAGCGCGAGCGGCGCACCGAGGCGCAGAAGCGGAGAGAAAGGACGCTCTTCAGGGGATCGTGCCAAGAAGAGGGCGAGGTGGATGACTGATTCAGGGCCCTGACTTTGCGCACACGACCCAGTCGTCGGCAGTGGTATTCGCCATGGCAGTATCGACCCTCCACCTCGATCCTCTCTCACCACCAGCTCCCTCTCCTCCAGCAGGGAGTCGGAGAACTTGCGAAGGGGCTGCGCGCCTCGCGCCTGCGGGGCCCCTGCCTCAAGATGCCGGGAATTGGCCGCCACCCTGCTGGCACAGGCCTAGGCAGCGTGGAACCACTCCAGAAACGGCGGCGGCGGGCGAGCTCGACCGCCAGCAAGGACTGGGGTAAAAACGAAAGTCGCGCGAAGTTTAGCAAGGCGGGCCAGCATTGTCAAACGGAATTGTCTGATTGACTGGCAGGGCAAACTTGCCATCCAGTTCCTACACGAGCGGCAATAGCAAGCGAGACCAGAGCAAGAACAACCCATCACTCAGACTCCCTGCTACGTTGAAGCTGAAGCCGACTGTGAAGGGCCAGCGCACAGCGGCTGGGCTAGCCTCATGATCTCGACACTCCGTCTAACGTCGAAAATGACGATGTCGGACTGCATCCGCAAGATTTCGAAGGCATCGGTGACGCCGAACCTCTGGCGAACGTCGCCGGAGGGAAAGGTGACGCACCAAGCACCCCGAAACGCGGCAGGCAGCTCGGCGAGGGAAATGGCATCAGTTCCCGCCTGCGACCTCTTCTGCAGCGCGGCGACGGCACCGCTCGCAAAGAAGGTCACGAGCGCGTCCTTGTCGGACAGCTCTGCGGGATTCGTCACGTCGGAGTCCTCCGCTGCAAGGTAGGACTCCCTGACGGAGCTCGTACCGTCGGAGCTCGTTTTGTCGGACCTGTTCCCGCCAGTGTGTTCAACACCTGCACGCTCGGCTCCTCCACGGGTTGCTCCTTGGGCTGCACCTCAGCGCTCAGCTTCGAGAACACTTCTTCGGTCTGCCGCTCACGGACGGGTCGCGCTCCTGCACATCCTCCTCCCCCTCGGCACTATCCCAGCAGCTAGGCGCCAGCTAGGCATTCACAGCACCATGCATCATGCTGACGACCGCCACCTGGAAACCCTGCTTGCCTACAGTGCCGTCGAGCGCAACCTGGATGTCCTGCGGTCCCACCTCGTCGTCCCTTTTGTCGAAGCCCGCGTTACCCTGCACGTCCTCCTCCCCGTCCTGCTCCTTGCCATCCTCGCCCAAAACCCAGCGCGCGTTGGCCTTGACCTGACGTCCTCCTTCTTCTTCTTCTTCTTCGTCTTCTCCTGCTCCTCCTCCTCCTCCTCCTCCACCTCCCCCTCCCCCTCCCCCTCCCCTCCCCCTCCCCTCCTCTCCTCATTCTCCTCCTCCTCCCTCCCATTCCTCTTCCTTCTCCTCCTCCTCCTCCGCCTCCGCCTCCTCCTCCTCCTCCTCGTCCTCCTCTTCCTCCTCCTCCTCCTCCTCCTCCTCCTCCACCTCCTCTTCCTCCTCCTTCTCCTTCTCCTCTCCTCCTCCTCCTCCTCCTCCTCTCCTCCTCCTCCTCCTCCTCTCTCTCCTCCTCCCCCTTCCCTTCCCCCTCCTCCTCCTCCTCCTCCTCCATCTCCTCCATGTTTTCCTCCTCCTCCTCCTCCTCGTCTCCTGCTGCTGCTGCTGCTCCTGTCCTCCTCCTCCGCCTCCTCTTCCTCTCCTCCTCCTCCTTCCACCTCCTTTTCAACCCTTCCTCCTCCTCCTCCTCCTCCTCCTCTGCTTCTCCTTCTCCTCATCCTCCTCCTCCTCCTCCTCCTCCCTCCCCTCCTCCCTCCTCCCTCATCTCTTCTCCCTCCTCTTCCCTCCTCCCTCCTCCCTCCTCCCTCCTCCTCCTCCTCCTCCCCTCCTCCTCCTCCTCCTCCTCCCTCCCTCCTCCTCCTCCCATCCTCCTCCTCCCTTATCCTCCTCCTCCTCACCTCCTCCTTTCCTCCTCCTCCTCCTCCCTCCTCTCCTCCTCCTCCTCCCTCCTTCCTCCTCCTCCTCCGCCTCCTCCTCCGCCTCCTCCTCGTCCTCCTCTTCCACTACTACTATCCTCTTTCCCCTGACGACGTCCAACAGATATCCGGCCCCCCTCCGCGTACTGTGCTCCCGCTGCAGCGCTGGCCTTCCTTCCAAATAGGCCCCCAAATCTAGAAAATCCCTCCCCCCCCGAAAAAAATATCCCAGCAAAGCAACCTAACAGCGATGTGTAGAAGCATATCTGGAAGCATTCCCCTTAAGATTCAGATGAGAATCCAGTTGTAGAATTCTGCTGTTCTCGCAGTCGCAGTCGCATTCGCGATGACAGTCGCAGTGGCAACGGCAGTCGCAGTCACAGCCTCCGCCTCAGCCTGCCTCAGCCTCAGCCTGCCTCAGCCTCAGCCTTAGCCTGCCTCAGCCTCAGCCTCAGCCTGCTTCAGCCTCAGCCTCAGTCTGCCTTCAGCCTCGGCCTCAGCCTCAACCTGCCTCAGCCTCAGCCCTGCATCAGCCTCAGCCTCAGCCTCAGCCTCAGCCTCAGCCTCAGCCTCAGCCTCCTGCCTCAGCCTCAGCCTCAGGCCTCGGCCTCAGCCTGCCTCAGCCTCAGCCTGCATCAGCCTCAGCCTCAGCCTCAGCCTGCCTCAGCCTGCCTCAGCCTGCCTCAGCATCAGCCTGCCAGCCTCGCCTCGCCTGCCTCAGCCTCATGCCTTCAGCTCTGCTTCAGCCTCAGCCTCAGCCTCAGCCCAGTCTGCCTTCAGCCTCGGCCTCAGCCTCAGCTGCCCTCAGCCTCAGCCTCATAGCCTGCGTCAGCTTCAGCCTCGCCATTCAGCCTCAGCATCAGCTGCATTCAGCCTCGGCCCAGCTCAGCCTGCCTCAGCTCAGCCTGCATCAGCCTCAGCCTGCATCAGCTCAGCTCAGCCTCAGCCCAGCCCCTCAGCATCAGCCTGCTCAGCCTTCAGCCTCAGCCCTGCCTCAGCTCAGCCTCAGCCTCAGCCTCAGCTGCTTTCAGCCCTCCCAGCTCCGTCTGCCTTCAGCCTCGGCCTCGCCTCAGCCTGCCTCAGCCTCAGCCTGCATCAGCCTCAGCCTCAGCCTGCCTCAGCATTCAAAATGTGGCCCGGGAATGGAGTTCTGGGAACTCGAAGAAAACGAAGTGGCCTGCAGTTGGCTCCGGGCATTCAAAATCATACCCAGGAATGAATTTCTGGGAACTCGAAGACCACGAAGTGGCCTACAGTTGGCTCCGGGCATTCAAAATTATGCCCAGGAATGGAGTTCTGGGAACTCGAAAACCACGAAGTGGCCTACAGTTGGCTCCGAGCATTCAAAAACATGCCCAGGAATGGAGTTCTGGGAACTCGAAGACCACGAAGTGGCCTACAGTTGGCTCCGAGCATTCAAAAACATACCCAGGAATAAAATTCTGGGAACTCGAAGACCACGAAGTGGCCTGCAGTTGGCTCCGGGCATTCAAAATCATACCCAGGAATGAATTTCTGGGAACTCGAAGACCACGAAGTGGCCTACAGTTGGCTCCGAGCATTCAAAATCATGCCCAGGAATGGAGTTCTGGGAAATCGAAGACCACGAAGTGGCCTACAGCTGGCTCCGAGCATTCAAAAACATGCCCAGGAATGGAGTTCTGGGAACTCGAGGACCACGAAGTGGCCTACAGTTGGCTCCGGGCATTCAAAATCATGCCCAGGAATGGAGTTCTGGGAATTCGAAGACCACGAAGTGGCCTACAGTTGGCTCCGGGCATTCAAAAACATGCCCAGGAATGGAGTTCTGGGACCTCGAAGACCACGAAGTGTGTAACTGTTTGCTTAAAACGACTTCCGCGGATTCTCCCCGGCACCCGTCCGGCATCTGCCCAGACACCCCTGAGGAGTCAACATGCTTTCTGCTGAGACCATTAGAAACCTATCAGTTTTCGCTGTTAGGAAACATCGGAAGTGATTACCCATTCGGTGCCGATTCAATGATTGTTTGGGCCGTTGTTTTCCAGCAAGCAAGTATCAAACGGGAGCCCCGTTTCTGCTTTGAGAAGGCGATGTTGAAAGCAGGGCCAGCGGGTGCTCTCCATCAGCCCCGCATTGTGGGGAGCTTTTCGGGGAGCCCAAGGAGCTAGATGGAGCCACGACTCCAGACTCCAGACCGGCCCAGACCTCTCGAAGACGATCCCTTACCCTCCAGAGGACCTGGCGCATGCCATGAGATGCTGTGCGGTGTTGTGTTTTGCGCCGCTGTGCGATGCCATGCTTTGCGTTGCAATGCTTTGTGATGCAATGCTTCACTGCACAATGATACGCCATGCTATGGCATGCTACGCTCTGCCGTGCTCTTCAACGCCATGCCATGCAATGCTCTACCATGCATCGCGTACACTCTCGCGATCATTGCCCTGCTCGACATCCGACTGTGCGGATAGAGAGGATATCTACGCCATGGTAAAGGATCGGAGGGAGGCGTGGGACGTCAGATATGACGCGAGCGCACCTGGCTTGTCCTCCCCCTCCTCCTCCTCCTCCTCCTCCTCCTCCTCCTCCTCCTCCTCCTGCTCTGCCTGCTCCTCCTCTCCCTCCCTCCTCCCTTCTCCTCCTCCTCCCTTCTCCTCCTCCTCCTCCTCCTCCTAGTCCTCCTCTTTCCTCTTTCTCTTCCTCTTTCTCTTCCTCTTCTCTTCCTCTCCTACTCCTCATCTACCTCCTCCTCCTCCTCCTCCTCCTCTCCTCCTCCTCCTCCTCCTCATCTCCTCCGCCTCCTCCTGGCCCCCTCCTCCTCCCTCCTCCTCCTCCTCCTCCTCCCCCTCCTCCTCCTCCTCCTCCTCCTCCTCCTCCTCCTCCCAACTCTTCTCCCACCTCTCCTCCCCCTTCCCTCCTCCCCCTCCCTCTCCTCCTCCGCCCTCTCTCCTCCCTCCTGTCTCTTCCTCCTCCTCTGCCGTAAACACTTCATCGTTGTGGATTCCGCACGCCGAGCATCGCGGCCCCCGGGCGGGCCCCAGGCTCCGCCCGCCCAAAAGCGAAAGGCCAGGAGCTCCGCTCGACCCTGCGAGGCCGGGGGAGCGGGGACGATATACACCACCCCCACCTCCTCTCGGAGCGAGAGGATCTCTCTGGCCATCCCGTCTGCGAGGAGCAGGGTGGGGAGTGAGGAGGCGGGTGAGGAGGAGAAGGGCGACGGTGAACACCACGACGAGGAAGAAGAGGAGGAGCAGGAGGATCAGGGAGGGGTATAGATTGGATTGTTGGATACCGGTATCCCCTCCTGGTCGACCATACCCCTTCGAGTTTCGAGCTGCGGGCAGTGTCGAGCGATCGCTCCGATGCCCTCGATCCCTCTTCCTGGCTGGTGCTGGGGCAGGGGCAACCAAAACCAGGAGGTGGCGAGAGAAGCAGCGGGATGATGACACTCATCATGGATCGTACCCTTCCTCCCTCCCTCCCCTCCTCCCTCTCCCCCCGTCATTGGCACCGGAGGGGGCCGAGGCCCTCCCTACGGTCCCTAGGCCAACGAAGATTGCCGTAGGGAGGGGTGCCAACGTGCCTTCACAAATCTGACCTTAATGCCTGAAGGGGCCAGTTGCCACCACCGTCGCCCTC
>CAUYUJ010000918.1:2500-40254 GCA_963575745.1 Prorocentrum cordatum
CGCTGTCCGAATCCTAAAAAACCAATGGTTTTTCAACATTTATGTTACATGAGCTCGCGCGAGCTACTTTCGCAAGCTCTTTCAACGGCGTTCGCGCGCCTGCCAGGGGCCACAATCCCTTGCAAAACATATCATGCGGGACACATGCGCGCGTGTCGCGTCGTCGTCGTCGTCGCCGTCGGCATGTTACCACAACAAGTCCGTGTGTCACCACGTCATCGAACAAAATCACTGATCACTGTCACATCCGTAGCCATCTCGGATCAAGGTATCGCCTGTGTTCTTGGATAAGCCATGGCTTTGTCGGCGAAAGCCCTTGACGAGCAGTATGGCCCAGAGCTGTCGCGGCCTCCCTTGGCCGACTGCGGCAGCCCGTATCGTTTGCATCAGGCGCTCGTTGCAAAGGGCATCCAGGTCAGTCACCAGGCGTGCAAGGTTTGGTGGGTCAAGTATCGGGTTGTGCCTGGCAAGGTCAGTATTTCTAGCGCCAAGGGGCTGGAGGAGCAGCACGGCTCTGCCATCCGCCATCTGGGCATCGAGTATAATACAGCTTTCAAATTATGTGGGGCGCTCCGACGGTTGGATCCACCACTGTATGTGCCAAATCCGGTCGCAACGGCGTGGCTACTGCAGTATCCTTCCAAAGAGACGCTTGTCAAAGTGCAGAACGCTGGCCATCTGGAGACCTGGTATGGAGAACGTATTCGCACAGACATGCCCGAGGGGACTACTGACGGGGCCGTCTTGAAGCAGTGGCTCCTGGGACATTTATCTGTATCTGCTGACGCCAGGGTATGCCAGAAGTGGCTCAGCACGGAGTGGGGCGCCAAGGGAGCATTGAACATTGCCCAAGCTGTGGAGGACTGTATAGGCCAGCGTCTTCGACTCAATCAGTATCGGGAGAGCTTCGCCGACGAGGCCGCCGCGCAGGTCCTCTCGCAGCTTCTCTCGGAGAGCGATCCCCCCGTCGCTGTCAGCGGTATGGTTTTGAGGCAGTGGTACGTGAAGTATCACCCTGACTCTGGACCTTTGCAGTATGACACGGCTGAAAAGCTCGACGCGGCACTTGGTGACCACATGCGCGCGGTATATCCAGGGCCGAAGTAGCACACGTTGCATGCCGCGTTGCGTATGCGACGGAAAGCTGTCTTGGTGTTCCGAGGAGTGTTGAGACAGTGGTGCGATGTGTATGCGTCGGTGAGCTCCTCAGTGCAGGCGGCGGCTCCATCCGCCCAGGCCGTCACCAGGCGTGTATTGAAGCGCCCGGCGGCGCAGGTCGCAGGCGGGGCATTGAAACGGCCAGCCGCCGCCGGATCTGTCCGCGTGGGCAAACGGCCTGCCGCGGTCGACTGGGAGGAGCCCGTATCGAAGCAGCAGGCCACGGCAGCTTCTTCCTCCACAGATGCGGTTTGTATAAAGCTGCTGACGGGGGATGCTGTAGAGGCGGCATGCGGCAAGCGGTATCGAGAGCAGGTCTCCGACTTGGCGTATGCCAGAAGATGATGAGCACAGGGACTCGTCTCTTTAGTATGTCTCCAGAGCACGTATGTGTCCGGAGCCGCGGCGGGGAAAAGACGGTGGGTGGGCGTGCAAGCGCCGTTCCCGCCCCTCCTTCCTTTCTCCCTTCTCTCCTTTCCTCCTTGTCCTGCTCCTCCTCCTCCTCCTCCTCCTCCTCCGGCGGGGGGCGCGAGGATCCGGCATCGCTGACAACCATCGGGACAACCATCGGGACAACCATCGGAACAACCATCGGGACAACCGTCGGGACAATCATCGGGACAACGATCGGGACAACCACAACCATCAGGACAACCATCGGGACAACCATCGGGACAACCATCGGGACAACGATCGGGACAACCATCGGGACAACCATCTGGACAACCATCGGAACAACCATCGGGACAACCATCGGGACAATCATCGCGACAACCATCGGGACAACCACAACCATCAGGACAACCATCGGGACAACCATCGGGACCAACCATCGGGACAAACGATCGGGACAACCATCGGGACAACCATCGGGACAACCATCGGAACAACAATCGGGACAACCATCGGGACAATCATCGCGACAACCATCGGGACAACCACAACCATCAGGACCTCCAACCAGAGAGAGCTACTCACGTGTATTTCGTAGACGAATGAGCCAGTATTGCACATTGAGGCCGGAACGACAACCACAGAACAAGAATGAGCATGTATCGTCTCACAACAACGGAAACAAGTCCTGTGGTATGCTGGCGCCACCCACGTGGTACCACTCAAAATAAGTGTCTTCGCTTGTGTGGTACAGAAACGGAAAAACGTCGTATCAGACGCTAGCGCCTCACCAGCCAAAGCAGTCCATATCATTGTAGGACCTACAGACAGTACCGGCGTCGTACTGGTTTACCGTGGTTTCCTATTCTAGCGTCAGGAACACGTTACCACCAAAAACCAGTACAGGTGTCCAGTGTTGGAACAGGGGGAAAAGTCGTATACTAAGCTAGCGTCCAGAAAACTGTTACCACAACAAGTCACTGTACCCATGCGCCAGTGTAGTAGCCACGGTCGTCCGCAGGCCACGAAGTGAAGTGTCCGAGCGTCATAGGGCGGGAAGCTGGGTGTGGGTGGTGGCGAAGAGTCGTTTGGAAATGTGGTAGAGCTTGAACCGGCCCCCCCACAAAGTGGGGGTATTGGCGGGCGTCGTATGAAAACCCTGGCACTGGTGAGAACGGAGTGTCCCCACGTGCTAGTAATTGTTGTTGTTGTTGGTGTTGTTGTTGTTGTTGTTGTTGTTGTTGTAGTCGTAGTACTCGTAGTAGTACTAGTAATCGTACTAGGAGGAGGAGCAGGAGGAGGAGGAGCAGGAGGAGGAGGAGGAGGAGGAGGCTGTTATACAGAGGAGGACGAGGAGGGGGATTCGATGGCCAGGGGGGAATTCTGCATCACTTGACGCAGTCCTCCTGCCCACCCCCCGCGAGGCCGAAAGACGGCGAGGGGAGTGGGCAGGAGGACGCCAGCACGCCAGGGGGCCCTGGCGGGCCCTCTCTGCCGCGCGCCCCCGGCCGCCCACGCCGCCGCGCGGCTGACCGCCCCGAACCTCGGCCGCCGCCGCCGCCGACCGCCGCCCTGTCGCCGCGCAGCCGCGGCGGGCACGCGCGCGCGCTCGCGGCGCGCGCGGTGCGCGGCGCGGCGCCCTGGCGCGGCCGTAAGGAGGAGCGGAGGAGGAGGAGGAGGAGGAGGAGGAGGAGGAGGAGGAGGAGGAGGAGGAGGAAGGAGGAGGAAGGAGGAGGAGGAGGAGGAGGAGGAGGAAGGAGGAGGAGGAGGAGGGAGAGAGGAGAAGGGGAGGAGGAGGGAGAGGGAGGGGAGGCGGAGGAGGAGGAGAGGAGGAGGGAGGAGGGGAGGAGGAGGATGAGGAGGAAGGAGGAGGAGGAGGAGGAGGAGGAGGAGGAGGAGGAGGAGGAAGGAGGAGGAGGAGGAGGAGGAGGGGAGGAGAGGAGGACGAGGAGGAGGAGGAGGAGGAGGAGGAAGAGGGAGGAAGAGGACCGCCCGGCCCCATGGTGGCAGTGCGCCCGGGCGGCCCGCGGCCGCAGCGCCGCCGTGCGGGGTGGGGCGCCGGCGCCCCCGCCCGCCGCGGGTGGCGGCGCGGCGCCCGTGCCCGTGCCGGCGACCGTGGGCCAATGTCCCACCACCACTACCACAGGTAGGACGGGGGACAAGGGAGGATGGGGAGGTTCTTTTCTTCATGCCTCCTCCTCCTCCTCCTCCTCTCCCTCCTCCCTCCTCCTCCTCTCCCTTTCCTCCTCCTCCTCAGTCTATCCGTTCGCGCTCCTCCTCCTCCTCCTCCTCCTCCTCCTCCTCCTCCTCCTCCTCCTCCTCCTCCTCCTCCTCCCTTTGCTACCTGTGGTAGTGGTGGTGGATCATCGGCCCATCAGGCGGCGGTGGCCGCCGCGGCCTTCGGCGCGGCGCTCGCCCGCGACGCGAGGGATGCCGGCGGCCAGGACCGCGGTGCGCGCGCACACGGCCCAGACCGATCGAAGGAGGAAAAGGCAGAGCCCCGAATCATCCGGGGTAACTCGGGTCGGGGTTAACTCGGGTTCGTTTTTCGGGAATCCGAGCCCGAGTTACCCCGGACCCGAGTTACCCCGGATAAGTCGGGCGTCCAGAGCCCTACATCATCAGGTGTAACTCCGTTCAGGGCTAACTTGGGTTCTTTTTTTCAAGAATCCAAACCCGAGTTACCCCGGACCCGAGTTACCCCGGATAACTCGGGCGCCCAAAAAAGGCACCGATACCGCGACCCGTCGCCAGTGTCCTTTGGTCGGCTTTCCTGGGGGCTCTCGTTGCCACCGCTGGATTCGCCTCGAAGTCCTGGTCGAAGTCCGGGAGTAGCGGTAGTCGGTACCTTCCCAGACCAAGGCATCGTGTGCCCAGACATGCGACGTCCTGATTTTTTCAGGACGGCTTCCCTGGAAGTCCCGGCCTTTTCCCCAGAGCCCATTTTTCATTTTGAGTCGTTTTCTGACGGCCCCGAGGCCCGGCGAGGCCCCCCAGGGGCCGAACATATCGAAAACATTGCCGTCCTGATTCCTTTTACGACGCGATCATGTCATGTCTGGGTGTGGTTTCCCCAGGCCAAGGCATCGTGTGTGGGTGTGTGTGTTTGCGTGTGTGTGTGCATGAATGCATATATGTATGCATGTATGTATGCATGCATGCATGCATGTATGTATGTGTATATATGTATGTATGTATGTATGTATGTATGTATGTATGTATGTATGTATGTATGTATGTATGTATGTAGGTTTGTAGGTTTGTATGTATGTATGTATGTATGTATGTATGTATGTATGTATGTATGTATGCATGTGTATGTATGTATGTATGTATGTATGTATGTACGTATGTATGTATATATGTTTGTATGTTTGTTTGTTTGTATGTATGTATGTATGTATGTATGTATGTATTTGTGTGTATAGGTGTGTATGCATGTATGCTTGTACGTACGTGCATGTGTAAGCATGCAAGCATGTAAGTATGTACTCATGTATGTATGCGTGTATGTATGTCTGTATGTATGTATGGATGTATGTGTGTATGTGTGTATCTGTGTATGTATGTATGCACGTATGTATGTATGGGTGGATGAATGTATGAACACGTTTACGGTCAATGTGTGGGCGGAGGGGTAATGAGCGCACGTTGGCCACATCAGAATGCATGGCAGCCTTTGTGGATCAGGGCCTTGAGGGCCTGGGATGCTCCCTGCTTGCGCCACCGCACGCCTCGCCGCCCCGCGGGGCCAGCACCCTCGGATCTGCGGCTGGTGCACGGGGCGCCTCGCCGAGGGCGAGAGTCTGGCCCTCGCGGAGGGCGGCGCGCTCCTGGAGGTGTGCGAGTTGTGCTACCTCCTCGCGCTGGCGCGGCAGGGGGCGCGCGAGGCGCGGCTGGCACCGCAGGAGCGGGCGCTGCTCGTGGAGCAGGCGCGGCTGTTGGCGGCGCAGATCACGGCTCTGTCGACCTTGTCGCCCGATGCCGCCTAAGGCCAAGGCGAAGGCGAAGGCGAAGGCTCTTCCTGTGCTTCCCGCTGCCGCCCGCGGCCGAGGCGCTGGACATTGCGGAGGACGGCGCGGTCGCGGGCGCGCAGGCGCGGCTGCTGGAGCGGCAGGTGCGCCCGTCGGCCTCGGAGGCGGCCTCGCGCCCGCGGCTGGAGGTGCGGCTGGCGGAGGCGCTGGAGGCGGCGCGGCTGGTGCGCCGGTGGTGCCAGGGCTCGGCGGCTTCCCTGGCCTGCCTGGAGCCCTTGGCGCGGGCGCCGCAGGCGCGCCCCCCCCTGCCCTCGGGGCGCCTGGCGACGGCGATGGCGGCGGCGGCGGTGGCGGCGTCGGAGCGGCGCTGGTTGGCGCGCTGGCCGCTGCTGGCGCTGGCGGAGCTGGAGGCGCGGGCGCGCCGCCTGGAGCGGGGCCCGCAGGACCGGGCGCTGCCCTCGGCGTGTTGGGAGATGCGGTCGTCCCAGCTGCAGGGGTGCAGCTTGGCGGGCTCGTCGACGGGGCCTGGACGCAGGCAGCCGCCCTCGTCGGGGCCGACCGGCGCCAGGGCCTAGCCGTCGAGCTGCCGACCCACGACGCGGCGGGGGCGATCAGTGGGACCGCACTGTTCGAGATCGATGAGGTCGGCGTGCCTGGTGCTGGAGGCCAGTATCTGAGCGCGCAGTTCAGAGGCGCGTCCCTGCCTGCTGAGGCGATGCGCTTTGACGGCGCCTTCCCTCCGCGCGGCGGCGGTCCTGCTGGGCTGCTGCACCTCTGCGCGCAGGGGCCTGCGCGGTGTGGCGAGCCTGCGCAGGCGGGGCGCGCCGTCCTGCACGTGGAGTGGCTTCGGCTGCGCTCGACGCGCGGCCTGGTGGAGCCTTGGGCGCGGCCGAGCGCCTTCGGCGGCCGTGGTGGTGGAGCTGGTCGAGGCGGCCCCGCTCCCATCCCTGGCGGCCCCGCCGCCGACCGCCTGGCGGCCGCAGCAGCTGCCCGCGCGCTTGTTGTCGGAGGCGGTGGCGGCCGCGGCGTGGCTGGCCGCGGCAGGCGACGGGCTCGCAGCGAGTCTGGCAGCCGCAGCGACGGTGAAGGCGAGCCGCGTTTTCGAGATGCCCCCTCTCGCGGCGGCAGCGCACGGCTGCTGGCGGAGCGACAGCCTGGCGCGCTCTACGACGAGGCGATGCAGAACATCGCCCGCGTCATGGGCCTGCGGGAGGGGGCGGACGGTTCCGAGACGAGGCCGAAGGTGGTCGGCTACTTGCAGGCCATCGTGTTCGGCCACCACCCCGTGTCCCAGCTGCGGATCAACACGGTGCGCGAGCTCCAGACCTTGGCGACAGCGCTGGGCCAGTTGGAGAGCGGCGCTCTGCCGCAGTTGAGCGACGTGCTGATGCAGAGGTTCAAGGCGCTAGAGCTCTCTCTGTCGGACGCGGGCTGGCAGGTTGCGAGCGAGCTCGAGATTGTCCCAGACGTGAGGCCGTCGCCGGCGTCGATGGGCGAGCAGGATCTGGCGCGGCGCTCGGCGCTGCTGCGGAGGCGCTTGGAGGATGCCAAGAGCCGTGGAGCCTTCGGGGCGTTCGGCCGCGGCCGGGGGCGCGGGTGACCCGAGGGGGGGGCGCGGGAGGGCCAGCGGCCGCGCTCCCCCTCTCGACCCGCGCCTCAGCCAGCGCGGGAACTCTCGCGCGGGAAGGGCAAGGGTCGAGGCCGCGGACGGTTCCGCTACTTCCCGCTCCGGGGGGGCAGCCCCGCTCGCGCTCCAGGGTCGCCAGCCGCAGCGCCTCGGGCCGAGGAGGGGCCCGCCGCAGCGCCCTCAGGCCCCCGCGCGCGGACTCCGCCCCTCAGGCGGAGCGGGCCCCCCGAGGGGACAGCCCTCACCCGCGCCGAGTTGTGCTGGCGGGCAGCCCCGAGCGCCACACCTTCAGGCAGGACGAGCCAGCAGCGGCGGCGAGGGCGCCCCAGGGAGCAGGGCGCGGTCGCCCGAGACGCCGCGGCGGCAGGGGACGCAATGCAGGGAGAGCCAACGGCTCGCGGCCCCGCCCGGCGGCCGGCCGCAGGGCTGGCCCCCCGGCGGCGGCGCGGTGAGAGCGCACAGTGGCAATGCCCTTGTTGATGACGCCCGGGCTGCAGCGGCCGCTCCTTTGCAGGCTGCTGCGCCGCGCGGACCGCCTGGGGCCTCGCCGTCTCGTTCGCTACCTGACCACTGCGCTGCTGCCCCTCTGGGATCGCCCCCCCCCGCTGCTGATGATGATTTTTCTCGACACGATCCTCTGGAGGACTGGAGAGAACTTGCTGGTGCTGCTGGCGATTTGCTCCGCGAGCCCTATGACGTGGGCCCGATCTTGCTCGACCTCGTCAGGGACTTCCCCGGTTCGTTCGGTCGCTACGTCCGCGATTCCCTCAAACCTCAGCTGCGCGAGCATATGGCCACCATGGGAGGTCGGCTGCAACGTGACTTGCTGCCGTTACCGTACCCTACCATCGTGAAGACCGACGTCGTGCGCGACGGCGACGACCTTAGCGACCTGAACTGGGAGGCACTCCACTGCAGGCTGGTTGTCACGGTGCTGGCGCTCAACTGGGAGGCAGGCTTTCGCTCGCTGAAGTTCGCGCGCCATTGCCGCAGGCGCCCGAACGCTGCTCAGCGGGCAGCCTTGGCGGCCCTGGGCCGCCGCCTGTATCTGGCGACGCGCATCGAGACCAGCCTGCCTGCGGAGCTCAACTGGGAGGACCGCCTGAAGGACCGCAAGATCGGCTACGGTGGCGCCGAGATCACCGCGCCTTACAAGCTGACCCTGGAGCAGGTGCTGGACGGCTTACCGCCGCCTGGTGTTGCGGCCTCGATTGTGGCGGCCGGCGTCGCGACGGGCTTCGTGCGGGACGCGCTGCTGGATCCTGGGCTGGTGCTGCTGCCGCCTGCGCTGCGCCGCGCGGCGCCGACTTCGGCGCGGGTTTGGGCCTCGGAAGGCGAGTGGCATCGCATCGTTGAGGCCCTTCATGAGCGCGGGATGGTCGGCCCGATCTCCGCGCCTGACATCGCGTGCCGGGGTGGGTCGCCGCTGCTGAACGGAGCCCTTGGCGTTCCGAAGGCCCGCGACGCCCCTGTCAAGTGCCAGGGCGGGATGCTGAGGCCCGTGCTCAGGCTCATCACCAATCTGACCCCGTCGAACGCCTGCCTGGAAAGCATCGTTGGCGACGCGCCCGAGATGCCGACGATGAGCCAGCTGAACGGCCTGGTCTTGAAGGAGTCCGAGGACTTGCTGTGGAGCGGTGCCGACAGGAAGGCCTTCTTCTACGTCTTCCGTGCACCGCCGCCGCGGTGGCCGTACACGGTGATCGGGCCGCCCGTGCCGTCGCGCCTACTGGGCCTCAAGGACGGCGGCACTACCCACATCTGCCTGCGGGTAATCGGCATGGGCTGGATCAGCGCGGCGGGGGTCACGACTCACCTTCATCGCAACATGCTGCGCCGCAGCGGCGCGATGCCTCGCGGCCTGAGCCCCAGCTGCGAGATTACCCGGCGCCGCCGCCTGCCGCTTGGCGCAGAGAAGCCCTGCCCGCCTGCTTGGACGGTGTACATCGACAACTTAGAGATCGCCGAGATCGTCGACAAATCTGAGGCCGACAAGTTGCGCGGGACGGTCCCCGAGCTGCTGACTGACGCTCGAGTCTGCAACGAGGCAGCAGGGTCACCTGGCTCCCCGGGCAAGGACCTGCACCGCGTGGTGCGCGCCACCACTCTGGGCGAGCTTGTCGACGGTGTTGAGGGTGTCCGTCGGCCACCTGCAGGATACATTACTGAGATGGCCAGCCTCACGCTCTGGGTTCTGGGCAAGAGGTGGGCCAGCATGCGATTGATACGTATTCTTCTTGGGCGCTGGGTTCGCGTGCACTGCTTTCGCCGCCCGCTGGCGGCGAGCTCCGCTTACACCTGGAAGTGGCTCAACGACCCGCGCTGTGGAGGCCGCTTCATCGTGGGCGTGATCGAGGACTTGCTGATGCGCCTAGCCCTGTCAGGGCTCTGCGTGGCCGACATGAGGCTCGATGTCGATCACCTGGTGACGGCGTCGGACGCGTCGGAGGCCGCTGGAGCCGCGGTGTACAGCACGGGGCTTACCGAGCGCGGCCGCGTCGTTGCGGGCAGGCGCCAGCGGCCCGCTAACGCCGCCTGCGAGGAGGAGACCGCCCTGATCACCGTCTTTGATGGTATCGGTGGCGGACGCCGTGCCTTCGAGATACTGGGCCTGGTACCAGCGGTGCACCTGTCGTTCGAAGTGGACCCGCAGGCGGTTCGCGTCGCGCGGCGCGCTTACCCTGGCACGCAGCACCTCGGAGGTGTTACATCTGCTGGCCCTGCTGCCCTGGCTGGTCTGCCGCGGGCCCGTGGCCGCATCGCCCGCGTGGTGGTAATCGGCGGCTTCCCATGCCAGATCTACACGAGCTTGAACGTCGACCGCAAGGGCTCGTCGGACTCGCGCGCCTCGCTTGTCGATCACATGGTGAGGGCCATCCGAGGCCTGCGCGCGGCTATGCCCGAGGTGAGCGTTGACTTCCTTGGGGAAAATGTGGCATCAATGGCAGAGTCCGACGTCCCTCTCCCAGCGGGTTGTTCGAGCGGATTCCCGTGGAGGTTGAGGCTGGGGGCATTGGCTGGGTGAGGCGTCCTCGTCTCTACTGGCCGTCCTGGGACCTGCTGCCGTCGTGCGAGGCCAAGACCGTGATGGCACTGACCAAGGACGGCGCCTCTCGCCGCCTGTGCCGCGTGTCGCTGGAGGTGGAGCGCCCGCCGCTCGAGGAGTGGCTGCCGGCTGGCGCACGCTGCCCTGGAGCGGAGGGTGGCGAGCCCCTCCCTACGTTCGTCCGCTGGACGCCGCGCTCGCAGCCGCGCCCCAGGCCCGCGGGCATCGGGGAGTGCACGGCTGCTGAGCTGACGCGCTGGGAGGAGGCGGCCTTTGCGGCGCCGCCATGCTAGTTCCGTGACAGGTGGTGCGGCTGGGCTGCTGGTGGCGGTGCCGCCCTTCTCCGAGCTGCGGGAGAGCGCTCGGGCCTGGGCTGGTGTGCGGAGGCTGTGGGCTGGCGACGTCACCTCGCTGCGACGCAGCCGCGTGGAGGTCGACGCAGAGGTCCGCGGCGAGCTGATGGCCTGCAGCGCAGCCGCACCGTCCGAGCGGCAGCAGGCGGGCGAGGAACCCGCCGCAGCGGCGCCGGCGGCGGCCAAGAGGCTTGTCTACGTCGGCCGCTGCTCACGGCGCTGGGGCCTCGCCCCGTCGTGTTTCGGCAGCCCGTTCGCAATGGGCCCGAGCTGCTCCCGCGAGGACGCGGTGGCGCTGTTTGCTGGATGGCTGCGCAAGCAGCCCGAGCTGCTTCGCCGCCTGGAGGACCTGCGCGGTGCCAAGCTGGTCTGCCACTGCAGTCAGTCCGAAGCATGTCATGCAGATGTGCTGCTTGCAGAGCTGGCCAAACGCGATGCTACGTCCTGGCGTGATGCGGATGTCTCGCGTAGCCTGGCGATTGGCCTTGTGATGGCGTGCCACAGCAATGGTGCGGACCTTCGTGGTGACGGGAGCTCTGAGGAGCTCAGCAAAGTTTTCCCTCGGCAAGAGATTGATGCAGGTCTTTGGCAATGGCGTAAGGCACGACAGCTGGTGTGGGATGTTCCTGAACATATCAATGTACTGGAGTGCCAGGGCGCGCTGATGATGATTCGATGGCGAGCTCAATCGCAGGGCCGACAGCAGCGAGTCTTCTTGCACCTCCTCGACAGCATGGTCAACATCGGTGCGCTCTCCAAGCGCCGTTCAAGCAGCAGTCAGCTCAACAAGGTTGTGCGCAGCTTCTCGGCCTGGAAGCTGGCGATGGGCGCGCGCGCAGTATTCGGGTTGACCTCATCTGCTCGGAACCCCGCGGGCGCGCCGTCGCGCCTGAAGGAAGGGGAAGCATCTCAGCCCCGCCGACAGGCGCACGGCCAGAGCTGGCCATGGGAAGCTGCAAGATGCCCTGATCGGCGCTGCCGCTTTTGCTAGATTCCGTCGAGCAGCCAGCAGTTTGTCGGCCATCTGAACGCCATGAATCTGCCGTTGCCGTTCAATGCCATGAACCTTGCTGTGAGCCGAGGGTGCCACCAGGAGACAAGCTAACGTTACACTGAGTTTGGTGCAGCACCTGTTGAGGACGCGCCACCGTACTCTGGCGCGCATGATTTCAGCTCTAGCCTTGCGGCAGAGCATAATGTTGTTGCCATAGACAAGGACAGCCTGTCAAAAAGGGAGCACGTGAGACGATGACGCTAGATGACCCGCTTGAGGGAGAGGTCATCCGTTTGCAGCTGCAGCGTGACAGGCGTTCATGGTCCTGTCTCCTCGTGCCCTTCATTTCCTTGTTCGCACTGGCCTGCGAGAACCGGGTGCGCGCATCTCGGCCTAGTCTGTATATGCGCAGAGGCGGTGCTACGCATGAATACTTGCTGACAGGCGACTCGCCTTAAGCGTGCTCCGAGGCCATTGGAGCAAATAAAGACAGCAAGATTTACATTCAGGTGGGGCCACGATTTTTTGCCGACATGCGTTTTCTGCCGCCACCCGTTCCTCGCTCCAGTCCTTCTCAGGACCTTGATTGCCCGCGCTCGGGCATACTGTTGTAAGTAACCTCAACTCCAGGCCAGGTGCGACTCTGAATAATGTTGTGGGCGGCCTTCGGCCATATTTCGGGACATATTGGAGAGCTTTTGTGTGTTCTTGGAGTGGAGAGCTTCTTCCTCTCGGGCTTCTGGGCACAGCGTGGTGCGAGTCTGCTCCCCCTCGAGGCCCTCTTGGGACGGCGTTCTGACCCCGGTCGTTGCACGACGGTGGTACACTCGAGGTGTGAATTCTGCCGTGGCCTCGGGGTGAGCCCTGTGGCTCGCACATGCTGGTGCCGTTGTCTCGAGGCACTCGAAGCTCTGTCAACAGCTCTGGCCAACGAATAGAGGGAGTAAGAATGGCTTCCCCTTTATTCCCTATGAGCCACCGCTCTAACCCCCGCCTGCACACACATGAACACGTTTACGGTCAATGTGTGGGCGGAGGGGTAATGAGCGTACGTTGGCCGCATCAGAATGCATGGCAGCCTTTGTGGCCCGCCCGCAGTCCGCCCTGTGCCATGCCGTCCAGGCTCCTTTTGTGCCTGGCCGCTCTTGCCCGTTCAACGTCTCGCGAGAGCTTCGCTTCTTCTTCTCGGGCTTCTGGGCACAGCGTGGTGCGAGTCTGCTCCCCCTCGAAGCCCTCTTGGGACGGCGTTCTGACCCCGGTCGTTGCACGACGGTGGTACACTCGAGGTGTGAATTCTGCCGTGGCCTCGGGGTGAGCCCTGTGGCTCGCACGTGCTGGTGCCGTTGTCTCGAGGCACCCGAAGCTCTGTCAACAGCTCCGGCCAACGAATAGAGGGAGTAAGAATGGCTCCCCCTTTTTTCCTTATGAGCTACCGTTCTGACCCCCGCCTGCACACACATGTATGTATGTAGGTAGGTAGGTATGTATGTATGCGTGTATGTGTATGTATGTATGTATGCATGCATGCATGCATATATGTATGCGTGTACGTATGTATGTATGTGTGTTCGTATGTATGTGTGATTGTGTGTCTGTGTGCATGTATGTTTGTATGTATGTATGTAGGGATGCATGTATGTATGTGTGTATGTGTGTATGTATGCATGCATGCATGTATCTATGTGTATATGTACGTATGTATGTATGTACGTATGTATGCATGTATGTATGTATGTAGGTAGGTATGTAGTTAGGTATGTATGTATGTGCGTAATTATAGGTATGTGTGTCGGTGTGTATGTACGTACGCACTTATGTAAGTCTGTAAGCATGTTAGTATGAACGTATGTATGTATGCATGCATGCATGTATGCGTGCATGCATGTATGTATGTATGTATGTATGTGTGTATGTATATATGTGTATGTATGCATGTACGTATGTATATATGTATGTATGTGTGTATGTGCATTCACTTATGTATGTAAGTATGTTTGTTTGTATGTATGTATGTGTGTATGTGTGTATGTGTGTACGTATGCATGTATGTATGTATGTAAGTAAGTATGGGTGGATTGATGGTTGGATGACTGAATGTATGTATGTATGTATGTATGTATGCGTGTGTGTATGGATGCCTGCATGTATGCATGCATACGCGGAGCTGTCTCCCCAGACATGCGACGTCTTGATTTTTGTCAGGACGGCGTCCCCGAAGTCCAGATCCTTTCCCCAGGGCCGGCTTTTCATCCTGAGACGTTTTTGTTGACGCTCCTGGGGGCTGGCGAGGGCCCCCAGGGGCTGAAAATAGTGAAAAACTGGCCGTCCTGTCTTTTTACGACGCGATCATGTCTGGGGCTGTCTCGTCATTCCTGGCCCTTCGGGGCCCTTCAGGGGCTCGGGGGCTGGCAACAGGACTCGGGATGAGAAGCTGGCCCCCGAGATAGGTTGGAGACCTCTGGGGGTCCGAGTCTTGAACAAGCGTGGCGTCGGGAGTCTGGGACTACAGAGGAGGGCAGTCCACAAGAAACCTTCCACAAGAAACCCAACCCTGAAACCCCAGGACGTCCATTGATTTTTGGTGTGGGGTCGTCACGCTGTCCATAGCAGAACCATCGAAATCCAAGAAACCCAGGGCACCCTGGAGGCAAGCAGGGTGTTTCTTGGCATGGGTCTCCACTCTACGGTAGGTTCGTGTCGCGTCGACCCCAGCGTTGGTTCCTGACACCGCGGGGATCGTTGCAACAACCTTGAACGATCAGCCATGTTCGCGGCCATCATGGTTTTTGTTACGACGCTAGCATGTTTGGGTCCAGAGCCCTTGCACGGGATGTCTGGACATGGCCTTGGACGGAGTGGTTTCTCGGACGGCTTCGGAGTGGCCTCGGACATTTCTGGAATGGCCGCGGACACTCTTTGATATGTCGCGGATGGCTGGGCCCGGGGAGGCAGGGAAGGTCACCCAAAGATTCAGCATTCGAATGGGAGATCGACTACAAGCTTGATTTCCCCCCAGAAGAGTTCGTCGAATCTACAAGAACACACGTAGAATAGATCGTGGTGTTTCGCGGGACATCGACGTACTTTTCGTAGATTCATACCCCCCCAAATGGGGGGGGTAAATCAATTATGTAGTCGATCCCCTACTCCGCACAAATCCTTCGAAGCAATATCTCCGACGATCTATATTTTGGTTCCGGTCCCGGCGTCGTTTCCCCCGGGCGCTCGGCCCCCCTGCGGCCCGACAGGTCGGGCCCCGGCGCCCGCAGAAGGGCACCCTCCCGGGGCGGATCCGCTTCTCCCGGGGAGGGGGCTGGGACCCTTTGGGACCGCGCTTGGGGAAGATCGCACCGTGGGGTGTATGGGAAGCGGCGGCGCTTCTGGCGCCGCCCTTGGCGCGCTCCGCGCGCCAGGGAGGGGGGTACAACGCAGATGCAAGAAGTCCGCGCGGAGCGCCAACAGTTGATGTTTATGTTTTTCCCTTCTTCTACTAAGGCCAAAGAGGTGGTTCGTTCCTGGTTTAGCGCTCGTTCTTACGAGCGCTAGCACAAGGAGCAGAGCACCTTTGGTCCAGTCAAATTGCTACCATACACGGTAGCAGCTTGATTGTACCCCCCTTTGCCTCTTTCCTGTCGTGGGCTGAACATGTGTCCGTTTACACAGCCTCGCAGGGAGCGGGCCCTTGGGCCACAACCCAGCTATTGGGCGTTTCTGTACGCGGATGCCCCGTGCGGAACGTACCCAGGCGACCGAGTACCCATTGCATCGCGCCCCGGAATCCAGACCGCGAGGGCGTGGCTATGGATACGGTCGCCGCTCGTGAGACGCACCTTCTGGGCCAGTCAAGCTGCCAGCATCGATGGCAGCAGCCGGAGTGAGCCCGGATCCCCCCCCGTGGCCTGCTTGCGCACGGGGCCCCCCCGTCCCGTGTCGCCCCACCGCCTGTTTTGGCACCACTTACGCTGGCACCCTCGACTCTGCTCGAGCCCCCCCCCTCGCCGCGCGCCCGCCGACAGAGGACGCCGAGCCGCTGCTGCCCGAAGTCTCGGCCTACCTGCTCAAGGTGACGCAGGCCGTGCTCGCGCAGCCGCGCCCGTCGCAGGACTCCTGACCCCCCGAGGCCCTGGGTCACAGGGTTGATGGCTTACCCCGCTTTCGCTTCCAGGCAAGACCAAGTCATTCCACACGCCTCGTCGTCAAGCAGCCGGGCCGTTGTGGGCCACCGCGCGGCGAGTTTGGTATCGTTGGGCTCCTGTTTGGGAGCGGGGGGGGTCAAAAGCGAAGTGGGGTCGTTTATTTTTCTGGGACAAAACCTACTCTGGCGAAGGACACGACCAGATGCAAGTGTCAGGACCACAAGGGCGAAGGAGGAGGGAGGATGAGGATGGAGGGGGCGCAGGAGGAGGAGGAGGCGGAGGAGGAGGAGGAGAGGAGGAGGAAGAGGAGGAGGAGGAGCTGAAACTGGAGGAGGAGCAGGAGCTGGAGCTGGAGGAGGAGGCGGAGCAGGAGAAGGGAGGAGCAGGAGGAGGAGCCCGCGCCCCTGGGGGGCACGGGGAGCACGGGACCTGGCCATGGGTGGGCAGGGGCGGGGAGCGCCAGAGTGAAGACAGAGTGACGCCCCAACGGGCGGGCGGGAAGCGAGGGTGACGCCCCAACGTAGGGTTTAGGGTTTAGGGTTTAGGGTGTAGGGTTTAGGGTTTAGGGTTTAGGGTTTAGGGCTTAGGGTGACGTCCCAACGGGCGGGCGGGACATTGAAGCGAGCGCTCGGGTTTCCAAGCAAGCGAAGGGGCGAACCCTCAAGGGCGAGTGAGGCGCGGGCGGGCCCCCCGGCGAGTCGGGCAAGACGACAGGGTTCGTCGAACGCAGCCACACTCCTCCTCCATCTCCTCTTCCTCCTCCTCCTCCTTCTCCTCCCTTCTTCCTTCTCCTCTCCTCCTCCTCCTCCTCCTCCTCCTCCTTCTGCTCCTCCTCCTCCTCCTCCTCCTCCTCCCCTCCTCTCCCTCCTCCCCCTCCCCCCCCTCCCCCTCCTCCTCCTCCTCCTCCTCCTCCTCCTCCTCCTCCTCCTCGGCCTGCGGCGGGGCAGTCTCCAAGAGCTGAACGACTCCTTCCCCGTCGACCTGCGGGGGTTGAGCCACGGTCCGAGACTTTGGCCCAGCGCGTCGCGCCGCCAGCTCTGGCCCGCCGCGCCGCGGCGCGACACGCCATCCACGGCCCGGGCCCCCCGGGCGTCGACGCCCCGAGCCTCTCCCAGGGCCCCGCCCCGCGGAGCGCACCGACGCGCGATCCGCTGGCGCGGCCTCGTGCGTCGACGGGGCCGCCGCCGCGCCGCGCTGTGCAAAAGTCCTGGCCCGGGAGCGGAGAAGAGGGGGGCGATGACTAGGGGGGGCGGGGTTAAGGCGCGGGCCACGATTTTTCCTCAGATTTCATGGCGCCTCTTCTGATTTCATTACGCCCCAGGCCCCCCCCGCTGGGCCGCGCACGTGCCGCCAGTCATGATTTGCACCCCCCCCTCTTGGACACCCCCCTCTCGGCCGCTCCCGATGCTTGCTCGGGAATGCAAAGAGGCGGGTCCAGGCACATCGAGGGAGCGCCATATAAGCCCCTACAGCCCCAGAGATACCCAGGTCCACCTGGAACGGGTCGTGGAAGCGCCAGAGCAGGTCGAGGGCCAGCAGGAGCGCGCGAGCCCGCCCCGAGGCAGGAGGACCCGGGATGGCGGGGGGCACTCTTCGAGGGGCCTCGACGTCGAGGGGTCGAGAGGCGTTGGCCCCTCCTCCCTGGCAGAGGCTGGCGGGTGGGAAACGACAGGAGCGCCTCCGCCAGCGGACGTCAAAAAAGTGCGCCCCGAAGGGATCGGGTAATTGTGGCAAGTGCCTGCGGGCTTGACGTTCGTGGAATCTGCCACGTGAGCGACACGCCAAGACGAGGTCTTCTGCGCCGATGTTGGCGTGTGAGCTGCTCGCGTAAGGTCGCGCGTAAGCGCCCTCGTCTCCAGTGCAGCGTGCCGCGCTGGCGGCCCGTGTAAGCCGCCGCGTAAGGTCGCCATGCCATCTTGCGTAAGACCGGGCTTTGTTCGTCGCTCACGTGTCGCTGACAAGAGCCCACAGCCAACCCGCTGGCACCGAGAGGTCCAGGCCCTGGGGTGACGTGGCGGAATGCACCGTAGCATCGCGAAAGTTACGACCACGGCCCCCGACCCCATCTGGGGCGTTCCAAAAATGGCCTTGCCTTCGAGGATCGACAAGGAGCTGTCATCTTTTCTTCGGCGGAAGGTCGGCGGAAGCAAAGCGAGGCCGCCTCCGCCGGCGGAAGCTCGGCGGAAGGCGGCGGGAGCAAAAGATGTGCCCCCAAGAGATGAAGAGATTTTTGGGCTCAGTATTGCCGAAATCGCCCATCTGTTGACGGCACCGCCCGGCACTCGTGAGGCGCCCCATGGGAGGCCCGCGGCGGGGCGGGCAAGCCACGGAGTGGGGCATGAGGGCACCGGCATCCGACGATGTGATGCCTCTCGGTGCGCGGACCCAGGCCCAGGCCTCCTCCTCCTCCTCCTCCTCCTCCTCCTCCTCCGCCCTCCTCCTCCTCCTCCTCCTCCTCCTCCTCTTCCTCCTCCTCCTCCTCCTCCTCCCTCCTCCTCCTCCTCCTCCTCCTCCTCCTCTCCACCTCCTCCTACTCCTCCTCCTCCTCCTCCTCCTCCTGCCCTCCTCCTCCTTCCTCTCCTCCCTCCTCCTCCTCCTCCTCCTCCTCCTCCTCCCTCCCTCATCCTCCTCCTCCTGTCAAGTTCTCGGCACGAGAGCATTGTGCCCTCGGCCAACCCTCGCCTCCACGTGGCACTTGAGGGACCCTCCTCCTCCTCCTCCTCCTCCTCCTCCTCCTCCTCCTCCTTCCTCCTCCTCCTCCTCCTCTTCCTCCTCCTCCTCACTGAATCCGCGACCCCGGCACCAGACCCACTGTAGGTCTGGTGTCCACCGGGGCCAGGCGCATCGGGCCGGACTCCAATTATGAACTGTTAGGGCGCGTGTCCATTCAGGGGCGGGGTTTTCGGCACCTGGACGGGGGGCGACATCCCGCCCAGGTGCCCGCGACAGGACACACGCCCCAAAAAACCAGTGTCAAGGCCGAGCAACCCAAAAATGCAACGCAGGGGCGGCCAGCCAGAGGAAGGCGGAGCGGGTCGGGGGGCGGGTGGGGGCGGGGGCGTCGGAAGTGGTTCTGGGCAGCGCACAGCTGACGTCGGGCAGTCCAGCGCCAAGGTGGCCGCGGGGGCGGCAGCGTCATCGAGCGGCGAGTGGCCGGGCGCGGGGCGGCTCGAGACCTGGATGTTGAGCGGTCGTCGCCGCGTGGAGGCAAGGGCTGTGCTCAAGGGCGGCGGCGTCGGCGGGCGCCGCAGGGCGGCGCTGCTGAGGTAGGCGTGGCGTGCGCCGCCGGCACCTAGCAGGCGTCGAGGATCATTTCGGCGCCGCCCACCACCAGCGTGTGCTGGATGCGGCGCCGCGCGGTGGCGATGACAGCCGCCCGCTCCGCGTCGGGCAGGTTCTGGCCGCAAGAGCGGGCGAAAGAGACGAGTTCGTCCGCAGGCCGCCCTCCCGTTTCCAAGACGGCTGGGACCAGCTCGCCTCCCGACGGAGGGTACCGATTCCGCTTGACGCCCACCGCCTGCGACGCGGCCAGCCCGTCGTTGCTGGATCGTGCCCACCTGCGCTCGAGGTTGTCAGAGTGTGCGCAGGTCACAAACCAATCAACGTAGATAGGCTGTCCAGTGGCGGCGTCGCGTGTAGCCACGTTGAGGCGGGCTTCTTCCAGCCCCCCAGAGGCAGCGTCCACGCGGTCCCAAGCTGGGACCCGCTTTTTGGTCACCGCCACGTGCCCTGTCTGTGCCTGGTGGAAGAGCGCGTTCCAGTCTCGCAGGCTGTTGTGGCGGTGGTCGCGAGACCCCCCGCAGCCGCACTTCAACGGGTGCCAGCCCGTTACGTCCAGGGGCACACCGCATATCGTGCCGTTTCGCTTGTGGTGTTGGCAGGGCGCCCTTGGCGTACAGACGTCAGCACGGAGGCGCTTGCGCAAGCCCAGGCGAAAGTGGGCGCCAGGGATAGGCGCGTCCCCTTCCTGGCGCGGGAAGAGCCAACTCCTCCTCCTCCTCCTCCTCCGCCTCCTCCTCCTCCTCCTCCTCCTCCTCCTCCTCCTCCTCTCAAGTTCTCGGCGCGAGAGCATTGTGCCCTCGGCCAATCCTCGCCTCCACGTGGCACTTGAGGGACACCGAGTGTTGCAGGGCATACCAACTACCCCCCTTCGGTTGACTGAGACGGGCATCGAAATTAGTCATGCCAAGTTTTGTTTCTCGATATTGGAGCCGCTGCCGCGGCTGTGGAAGGAGCGAGTGGGACGACATCCTGGAAAAAAGTAAATCGACGGCGCAGCCAATGTTCCCGGACAGTGAAGCTCCATGTTCCGAGGTCGAAATCTCCCGAGACGAAGTCTGTTCCCTTTGCAGACAGTGGCCCTGGCACCAAGAGATCGGGACCCCCTCGGCCCATCCTCAAGCCAGGGAATGTCACCACTCGCCCCGCCATGCTGTCAGCGCCCGAGCATCTCGCGCGCGCCGCCCAGGTGGCGTCTACTCCCATGATCAAGGCAGCGCTCCAGCAGGAGTTCAGCAGGCTTGAGGCTCGGACTCAAGCCGCGTTCGGCGCCCAGGACTCGGCGGCGGAGCGCGCGCGCAAGGCTAATGTGGCCTGGCGCGATGCAGGCACCAAGCGCTCCCAGGCCGTGAGCGCGGCCATGCGCCTCAGGTCGGCGGTCGCCGCGGCCGAGGCCAAGGGGCAGGTGGCCGCTGTCGCGCTCGCGACCGCCGCCGCGGCCAAGCAGGAGGCGGCCCGACGCCTTGCCGAGGCTGAGGGCGTCGGGGTCGAGTCCTCCTCCAGCTCCGAGGGCGACGGTGCGATCTTCAACCTCGATTGGGATGAAAGCATTTTCGCGGACTCCGAAGAGCCGGAGGAGCACGAGCGCGCGAGCGTGGCGGAGCTCGAGCGGCAGCTGCGCGAAGCGCGGCAGAACCTCGCAGCCCGCGAGACCGAGATTCGCAGTTGGTGGTCGTCCAAGGCGGCGGTGGTTCGCCTGGCAGTCGAGGAGCGCAGGCAGAACAAGACGAAGAGGGAGAAAAATAAGAAGAAACGCAAGGCAGCGGACGAGGGTGCAGCTCAGGAGGTATCACCAGCCAGGCGGCAGCTGCCGCGGCTGCGGCTGCGGCCCCAGCCGACGCGAGCCCCCCCGAGGCCGCTCCCGGCGCCGAGGTGGCAGCCGCAGCGCCCGGGAAGGCTGCGTCAGCCCCGCAGGCCGGTGGCGCCACGGACGCGGACGAGGCCGCCAAGGCTGGGGCCGCCAGGCTCTCCCAGGCCAAGTTCGCGGCGGCAGCGGCGCAGATGGCAGCTCAGTCAGCAGCAGCAGCCCAGTCCCAGACCCAGGGCCAGGGCAGCGGCAGCGCCAGCCCCAACTGCAAAGGCGCAGCCCCTGACACGGCCAAGGGCAAGGGCTCCGGCGCAGACGCTACCTCCCCTTGAGGCATGGCGGCGGGGCCTTCGAGTCAGCGCGAGTCATCGAGCGTCCCCGTCGAGCCGCTTCCTCAAGACTCACCGTGCTCACCTACTTCCACCTCTACTCTCAGCGCCTCCTCTTGCAGTCGGGTAACTTCACTGTCCGCTAGTGAAGATCTTGGCGCCCGGGGACCTCTTCCACCGCAGCGAGCGGTTACGGTGCGACTTCAGTGGAACTGGGGTCCACTATTCACCCCGACGGGGGGCCGTATACTGCACTCTTGATTGGTGGTGGTGACCTGCATGAGTGAGCGCGTGTGGAATTATTGCTTTTCTCTCAAGCCTACCTATCCTCTAGCCGCCTTTGCTGAGACTCACGCGGCGCGCGCTGGGCTACGCAAGTGGGATCAAACGGCGAGGGCAGCAGGCTTGAGGCTCTATCCCGGCCCGCGAGCAGCATCGGGGCCAAGGTTCAACAGACAGCCAACAAGGCGAATGGATTATCAGCCATGGTCATCTTCGGGTCCGCAGCTTCCCGCACGTTGGCACCAACAGCACCGTCCGCACTGGGGAGACTGCTACGCTCGACGGCATGGTGGCTACACTTGTGCACATGGTTGGGTATACCCTGGCGGTGGTGTGCTGCTACGGCCGCAGCTCTATCGGGTTCAATGGTATCAATCTCCAGTGCTTCCAGCGCTTAGGCGCACTTTTACATTCTTTACATATTCCATGCTTGGTCGTTGGTGACTTCGACGTGCCTGAATCACCTGTGAAGATTTCTGCATTCGCTTCCCGAGTCGGGGGCCACATCCTCACTCCGCCTGCCATTTATATTTGCAATGCTGGGGAGGAGGGCAGCATGATTGATTAGATGTTATGCAGTGCAGCGGCTCAGGCGTACATTGTGGCGCTAAAGGCAGTTCTCGCAGTGCCCTGGAAGACTCGCGTTGGTATCGAGGTGCGTCTGCGTCAGTCTGGCAGCCGGCTCTCGACGCGCACTCTGAGTTTGGCGCTGAGGTTTCCTCAGCGAGGACGGCCTATGACCGAGCCTGCGCCAGGCTCCAAGTCCAGCCAGGCTCGGGCAGAGTTGCATTTGGCCAGAGAAGCGGCCGCTGAGAAAAGAGAGGAGCGACGTAGTCAACTTTTCGGACCCGGTCTGGATCAGCTGAAACTTCAACCCGCTGCTTCCAGGGACGTCGCCGATGGGGCCTTCGCCGACTTTGAAGAGCGGTTCGATCCCTGGCCATGTTGTTCTGAAGGGGATCCACGGGCCGACGAGCCAATTCTTCTACCCCCACAGGCGACGCCGCTGGGCTGAGCAGGGCGAGTGCAGATGATTCTGTCGCAGGACCCAGTTCCAGTGGCGAGGCCCTCGTTGGGTCGTCGGGGTCTGCTTCGCCCTTGGGCCCTGGGCTCCCGCGGTGGCGTTTGGCGCTGGCGGGGCTCCGTTGGGCTCTGGATTTGCCTCTGGGTCTGCCTCTGGGTCCGTCTCCGGCCCCCTGGAGTCCACTGGAACGAGGGAGGTCTTTAATTCGCCCCAGTCAACCAGCGTGGGAAATGGGAAGAATGCTGAGCCCACTATAACTGCATGCCGTCTGATCTTTGGGAGACTCAACAGGCTTTTGTAAGGTTTTTTTCCTTTTCTCCTCTTCCCCCCTCCCCTCGTGAGTCCTCCGTGCGCCAGGTCGACCCCGATGGTTGCAACGTCGTCAGTGGGCTCTACGCGTCGCGGGTCAAGCCTCTCGAGGGCACTGTCACGGAACACCGTGGAGACAGGCAGGTTCGGGGTCAGTCTCGGGCTGAGGCCCCTTCCTCCGCGGTGCAGGAGGTGCGTGCTAGTCAGAAATGTAGAGAAGCTCCGCTTCGAGATGCAGTTGCTAGTTGGCGGTCGCGACTGCGCGCTGTCCCGGCTAGTTCATCGAAGCATCGCGCGAGATGGGGCGCGTTGCCGCAGCAACGTCGTCTTGATATTGCTTGTACTAATCTCCTCGAAGACCGACCTGGTCAGGTCCATTCGATTGCTCGACAGTGCCTTGAGAAATGTTGGTCGGTATGGATGTCGGCCCTCAGCGATGCGCGCGCGTTCTCCCTTTCTCATCTCGAGCAGCGTGATGAAATTATCTGGCAGGTTGGCACGGCGCAGTCAGAACAGAGCGACGGCACCCTCGCCCATGGAGTTTCGAGACTGGGCCTCCTCCGCGGAGGCGCTCGGCATCTTGCGCCGCGCCGCGCGCCAGGAGCCCGCGCCGCCCCTGGAGTTGTTCGGGGGCCAGGGGGGAGTCCTCCACCATCCCAGAGGCATTACTATTGACCACAAGGCCAGGAAGTGGATGGCCCCCTGGGGCCCAAGCAGCCTTATCCCGAGGCTGCTTTCGGTGCTGTTCTGGAGGTTGTTGGTGAAACTGTCCGCGTCAATCCTGATCCCCTTCTTTTTTTTCCGTGTGCACGATCTACGGGTTGCACTTCGGGGTATGAAGAGTCGCGCGGGGCTCGGCGGTGATGGGATCATTCCAGGAGATTTCGAACGGCTCCCCGACAATGGGCTCGAACATACGGAACAACGTCCCGTCGTGATTGTTCTTCTCAGCGCGCGGAGATCTGGAGGGCGGAGGAGTCCCGCCGGGGCCCCCGGGGGGCAGTCTCTGGCCCAGGGGCTTGTGGTTTCTCAGTCCCGGGGGCGGCGCCCCCGGGCAAGGGGAGGACCGTCCACCCCGTCTCCCACAACTGTCTTCTCCTCCTCGTCCTCCTTCTCCTCCTCGTCCTCGTCCCCATTGTCCTCGTCGTCCTCCTCCTCCTCCACCAGTTCCTCCTCCTCCTCCTCCTCGTCCCCCTCCTCCTCCTCATCCTCCTCATCCTCCTCCTCCTCCTCCTCCTCCTCCTCCTTCAGCTCCTCCTCCTCCTCCTCCTCCTCCTCCTCCTCCTCCTCCGACTCCGGAGACCCATGCCGAGAAAACTTGCTTGCCCTCCTCCTCGTCCTCCTTCTCCTCCTCCAGTTCCTCTTCCTCCTCCTCCTCCTCCTCCTCTCCTCCTCCTCCAGTTCCTCCTCCTCCTCCTCCTCCTCCCCCTTGTCCTCCTCGTCTCCCCCTCCTCCCTCTCCTCAGTCCCTCCTCCCTCCTCTCCCTCCTGCCTCTCATCATCATCATCATCCTCATCCTCGTCCCCCTCCTCCTTCTCCTCCTCCTCCTCCTCTCCTCTCCTCTCCTCCTCTCTCCTCATCCTCCTCCTCGTCCCCCTCCTCCTCTCCTTCAGTTCCTCCTCCTCCTCCTCCTCCAGTCCCTCCTCTCCTCCTCCTCCTCCTCCTCCTCCCTTCCTCCTCCCTCTCCCTCCTCCTCCCAGTTCCTCCTCCTCCTCCTCCTTCACTTCCTCCTCCTCCTCCTCCTCCTCCTCTTCCTCCTCCTCCTCCTCCTACTGCGGAGACCCATGCCGAGAAACTCCCTGCTTGCCCTCAGGGTGCCCTTGGTTTCTTGGGGTTCGAGGGTTTTGCCATGGAGAGTGTGACGTTTCCACACCAAAAATCCATGGACGTCCTGGGGTCTCAGGGTTGGGTTTCTTGTGGAAAGTTTCTTGTGGACTCGCGTCCACGGCGCTGAAGAACCCTGGGTATTTGCTACCCAAACCTGCCCTGTGCGATTTCCTTTTTTGGCGAGCTTGCCAAAAAGGCTTCGCTTGCAGGGGTGCTTAACGTGTGGGTGGATCTTCTGCCCTTTTACCACTAAGTCGGGCATGTCCTTGTGTAGGATGAATATTCGAAAATAGACAAAATAGTTTGGGGACGATTTTCATTATCCAAACAGCTTGCTAAACGTGGTGCTGTTGTGATAGAAGCTAACTCTGGCCGAGGGAATTCAAAGCAGAGACGTCTTCAAAACAATTTGATGGTCCGGGCCGTTTCGCCTGAGACATCCTCGCAACTCTCGTTTCTGAGTTGTCCGGGATTGGGCGTTTCGCGTGAGACATCCTCCAAACTTCGAGTTCTCAGATGCCGCGCAAGAGGTGGTCTGGCCCGTTTCGCCTGAGACATCCTCAAAACTCTGAGCTCCCAGATGCCGCGCGAGAGGCGGTCCAGCCCGTTTCGCTTGAGACATCCTCAAAACTCTGAGCTCCCAGATGCCGCGCGAGAGGTGGTCCGGCCCGTATCGCTTGAGACACCCTCAAAACTCTGAGCTCTGAGATGCCATGCGCGAAGTGGTCTGGCGCGTTTCGCCTGAGACATCCTCGCAACTCTGAATTCTGAGATGCCGCACAAGAGGTGGTCCAGCCCATTTCGCCTGAGACATCCTCGAAACTCTGGGCTTCGAGATGCCGCGCAAGAGGTGGTCCGGCCTTCCTGAGACATCTTCCAAGCTCTGAGCCCTGATATGCCGTGCGCGAGGTGGTCCGGCCCGTTTTGCCTGAGACATCATCGCAACTTTGAGCCCTCTGATGCCGCGCGAGAGGTGGTCCGGCCCGTTTCATTTGAGACGTCCTCGAAGCTCTGAGCTCTGAGATGCCGCGCTCGAGGTGGTTTGGTCCGTTTCGCTTGAGATTGAGACATCCTCGAAACTCTGAGCTCTGAGCTGCCGCGCAAGAGGTGGTCCAGCCCATTTCGGATGAGACATCCTCGCAACTCTGACCTCGGAGATGCTGTGCGCGACGTGGTCCGGCCCGTTTCGTCTGAGACTTCCTCGCAACTCTGGGCTCCGAGATGCCCTGCGCGAGGTGGTCTGGCCCGTCTCGCCTGAGACATCCTCGCAACTCTGAGCTCTGAGATGCCGTGCGCAAGGCTGTCTGGCCCGTTTCGCACAAGACATTCTCGCAACTCTGAGCTCCCAGATGCTGCGCAAGAGGTGGTCCAGCCTGGGGGCCCAGAAGACCAAATGTTACATATCCCCCCTGGGACCCTGGGAGCCCCAGGAGGCCCCAGAGAGCTCCACGAGGCCGCAGGACGCCCAGGACAGGCCCCAGGGGCCCCTAGGAGATCCCCAGGAGGCTCCCAGGAGGCCCCAGGAGGCCCCCTATCAGAACGTGTCAAGTTGATACACATCCGGTGTCGATTCGTTGATTTTTCCTTGGGGGGCCCCGACGGCCCCAAGAGGCCACATGGTAGATATCCCCCCCTGGGAGCCCCAAGAGGCTTCAGGAAGCCCCAGGTGGGGTCCAGGAGGCCACAGGAGGCCCAGGAGGAAGCCCCAGGAGGTCCCCAGGAGGCCCCATGAGGCCCCCGCAACTCGGAGCTCTGAGACGCCGCGCTCGAGGTGGTCCAGCCCGTTTCGGACTCCCTCGCAGCACGTTTCGCCCGAGACTTCGTCGCAACTCTGGGGTCCGAGATGCCGCGCGCGAGGTGGTCCAGCCCGTTACGCTGGAGACATCCTCGCAATTCTGGGCTCCGAGATGCCTTGCGCGAGGTGGTCCGGCCCGTCTCGCCTGAGACATCCTCGCAACTCTGAGCTCTGAGGAACCGTGCGCACGGTGGTCCGGCTCGTTTCGCACAAGACACTCTCGCATCTCTGAGTTCCCAGATGCCGCGCAAGAGGTGGTCCAGCCTGGGGTCCCAGAAGACCACATGTTACATATCCCCGGAGACCCTGGGAGCCCCAGGAGGCCCCAGAGAGCTCCACGAGGCCGCACGACGCCCAGGACAGGCCCCAGGGGTCCCCAGGAGATTCACAGGAGGCCCCCTATCAGAACGTGTAACGTCAATACACCTCCAGTGTCGATTCGTTGATTTTTCCTGCTCTTGTGGCCTCCCAATTTTGGGGGGCCCCCACGGCCACATGTTCGGGAGCCCCAAGAAGCTTCAGGAAGCCCCATGAGGTACCAGGAGGCCCCAGGAGACCCCCGCAACTCGGAGCTCTGAGACGCCGCGCTCGAGGTGGTCCGGCCCGTTTCGCCTGAGACTTCCTCGCAGCACGTTTCGCCCGAGACATCGTCGCAACTCTGGGGTCCGAGATGCCGCGCGCGAGGTGGTCCGGCCCGTCTCGCCTGAGACATTCTCGCAACTCTGAGCTCTGCGATACCGTGCGCAAGGTGGTCCGGCTCGTTTCGCACAAGACATTCTCGCATCTCTGAGCTCCCAGATGCCTCGCAAGACGTGGTCCAGCCTGGGGGCCCAGAAGACCACATGTTCCATACCCTCCTAGGACCCTGGGAGCTCTAGGAGGCCCCAGAGAGCTCCACGAGGCCGCACGACGCCCAGGACAGGCCCCAGGAGTCCCCAGGAGATTCCCAGGAGGCCCCAGGAGGCCCCTTGTCAGAACGTGTCAAGTTAAATACACATCCATTGTCGATTCGTTGTTTTTTCCTGCTCTTGTGGCCCCCGACCATTTGGGGAGGCCCCCGACGGCCACATGTTAGATATCCCCCCCTGGGAGCCCCGAGATGCTTCAGGAAGCCCCAGGTGTGGTCCAGGAGGCCAGAGGAGGCCCAGGAGGAAGCCCCAGGAGGTCCCCAGGAGGCCCCAGGAGCCTCCGGGAGGCCCCCGCAACTCGGAGCTCTGAGACGCCCCGCTCGAGGTGGTCCGGCCCGTTTCGCCTGAGACTTCCTCGCAGCACGTTTCGCCCCAGACATCGTCGCAACTCTGGGGTCCGAGATGCCGCGCGCGAGGTGGTCCAGCCCGTTACGCTGGAGACATCCTCGCAACTCTGGGCTCCGAGATGCCGTTCGGGATGAAGAGGAGCAGGAGGACGAGGAGGACGAGAAGGAGGAGGAGGAGGAGGAGGAGGAGGAGGAGGAGGCATGTTCTAACATGCCATGCCCCTGCACTGGACGGACACGCAATCGACCTTGGAAACCGCAGTGGATTAGAAAAAATTGGGGATGCTGCACTCCGGCTATAATGTTGAGGCAGTCTCTGAATCTTTCCGGCTATGTTTTATTTGTTCTCCAGACTCCGCCTGTAGGGCCCGACCTAACTCTCTGCCAGGGCCCGACGCTGGGACTCCTCCGTGCGCGGCCCCGGAGAGGTCCCGGCGCCCTACCCCGGGGGGCCCACGGGGGTACAGCCCGGAGCCCGCCAGCGGGCCCCGTGGAGGCCGAGCGCGAGGGGAAGCCGAGGGAAAATCGAAAGACTCGCGTCGCCCGAGGCCTGGGCTCGCGGGTCCCGCCGCCCCAGACAGGCTCGCGTTGCAAAACATCGGGGCGGGAGGCGTTTCGTCAGGTCCGGCCCCTGGAGGCCCTCGCCGGGCCTCGGGACCGTCAAAAACAGCTCAGTAATAATAATAATGATACTACTACTTGTAATGATAAGAAGAAGAAGACGGATAATAAGAATAATGATCATGGTAATATCCATAATAATAATAATCATCATCGTAATTATAAGAATAAGAATAATCATAAGCACGCTAATAATAATTAGAATAAGAAGAAAGATGATAAGAATCATCATGTTGAATGAAAGCCGCCCCCTGGGAAAGGGTCGGGACTTCCGGGGGCGCCGTAGGGAACACGTCAGGACGTCGCAGGTCTGGGACGGCTCTCTGGCGGCCGAGCGGGGACGCTGCGGGCGCCCCCCCCCCCCCCGGGACGCCGCGGGCGAGGCGCGGCTGCTGGACAGTATTAGCCCGCCGAGGGCCCGCGGGGCCGCCCGAAAAGTTCCAACCTCGATCTTGCACGAACGACCTTTCTCCTCCTCCTCCTCCTCCTCCTCCTCCTCCTCCTCCTCCTCCTCCTCCTCCTCCTCCTCCTCTCGGCACGATCGAAATAGGTACGGAAAGAAGGGGTACAATGCCCAACAGCAGCTCCTGTTCTTTGTGAACGAACGAAATGGTTCGCTGCTCGTTTTGGGGACCTTCCTGGGGCCCACCCAACGGATCTGTTCGACTCAGGTTCGACTCAAGTTCGACTGAGGTTCGACTCAGATTCGACTCTGGTTCGACTCAGGTTCGACGCAGTTTCGACGTAGGTTCGACTCAGGTTCGACTCAGGTTCGACGCAGCTTCGACGCACGAGTGGAGCGAGTGGCTCCAGGAAGGTCCCCAGAATGAGCATGCAAAAATGGGCACGGAAAGAATGGGCACAATGCCCAGCAGCAGTTCCTGTTCATTTTGAACAGGGCTCGCTATCCGCGCCGCCGCGGCCTGCGTCCACTCGAAACCAACGGCCGCCTGCCCAACAGCGGCCGCTGGTGGTTTGGGACAACACTTTTTGCTGGGCATTGTGCCCATTCTTTCCGTACCCATTTCGGGCGTCCAAATCGATCCCCACGTTCTTATTGAGAGCGTGAGGATCGAGGTTATCGATGGTGAAACTATCGATATCGATAGTCAAACTTTCGATATCGATAGACGATATCGATAGTCATTCCGTCGATGTCACTGAAGTGATCGGTAGACTTCGCGGGAAGCTCTCCTGAGATTTCGATACTACTTCACAAGGGCTCCCCGCGCCGCGGGCAAGAGAAACAGCCGACGCTCTAAGCTGGAGCAGGGGGCTAGCACAAATCAGGGGTCGGCGGAGTAGGTGCAACAGTATTTGCAGCAGCTTGTGCTGTGGAGGACGATCAATGGAGAAGAAGCATGTTGCCAAATAAATTATAAGTGCCAGCAAACATGTGTCAGACATGCTTTATACATGTTAAACCTTGAAGCATTGTTATAACATCTTCCAAACATTTTAACACATTCTTCATTCAACGATAGGACTGTTAGGGTGTCCACGGCCATGGCATCCACAAATTTTGTGCGTGGATGCACTCGTTTGCGTTCTGGACGCATTTTTCTGCGTGGGTGCCATCGTGTATTCTTTAAAGCGCAATCGTTTACGCCCCTTGCAAGTGCTCGTGCCCCCCCCAGCTATGGTTCGCGTAATAGTTCGCGCAAGTGAACTGGTTCTCCTCCCGCCGCCCTTTGGTTTTGCTCCCATCGCTCGACGACGACGACGACGAGGACGAGGAGGACAAAGACGAGGACGACGACGACGACGACGAGGACGACGACGATTACGACGGCGATTACAAAGACGATTGCGACGACGACGACGACGACGACGAGGCGGACGAGGACGAGGACGAGGACGACGACGATAACGACGACGACGACAACGACGACGACGAGGACGACGACGACGACGATGACGACGACGACGACGATGCTCCAGTCTGAAGCCGCGCCCGCGGCCGCCCTAGGAGGAGCTCCGCCAGGCCCTCGGGCCGGTGCTGGCTGGCAGCCTCTGGGCGGAGCAGCGCGCGGACGACCTCTGCCGCACCTGCTGGGACGCCGCGCAGGCGCCGACGACGACGTCGACGTCTCGTCGTCGTAGTCGTGGTCGTCGTCGTCGTCGTCGTCGTCGTCGTCGTCGTCGTCGTCGTGGTAGTCGTCGTCCTCGTCCTCGTCCTCGTAGTCCTCGTCCTCGTCGTCGCCCTCGTCGTCGCTCTCGCCCTCGTGCTCGTCGTCGCCCCTGTCGTCGTCCTCGTAGTCGCCCTCGCCCTCGCCCTCGTTGTTGCTATCGTCTTCGTCCTCGTTGTCGTTGTGGTCGTATTCGCCTTGGCCTTCTCCTCGTTCTTGCCCTCGTCGTCGTCGCCCTCGTCGTCGCCCCCGTCCTCGTCCTCGTTATTGCCCCCGTCTTCGTCCTCGTCGTCGCCGTCGTCGTGGGCGTCGCCCTCGTCGTCGCCCTCATCCTCGTCCTCGCTGTTGCCCCCGTCGTCGTCCTCGTCCCCGTCTCCGTCCTCGTCCTCGTCCTCCTTGCCGTTTTTGTCGTTTCAGTCGTTGGCCTCGCCTGCCACACAGTTGATGGCAGCCCTCGAGCAGGGGGCCGCTCGCAGGGCCGCGGCCGCGGCCGCGGAGGGCCGGGGACCGCCGCAGCCGCCGGAGGCCGCGGCGCTGAGCGCCGCGGTGTTGCAGGCGCGGCAGACGCTGGCCGACAGGGCCGCCCAGGACCGCTCGGGGACGACGGCGACGACGACGACGACGACGACGACGACGACGACGACGACGGGGGCGACGACGAGGGCGACGACGAGGGCGACGACGACGACGAGGATGACGAGGACAGGGGCGGCGTCGACGACGGCCCCTGGGGCCCCTTGTCGGGCCCTGGAGCCCTCAGGACTGGACCTGGAACGGAAAACCACCCCCGGGGGCTGGGCTGGGGCTCCCCCGGGCTGCGCAGTGAGCCAATCACGTCTTGGGACGGCTGGGTCCAGTCTTCCGACGGAGGCCAGGAGGCGTAATTACCGCTGCCGCTGCCCTGCCGCCGCCGCTCGTCGCCGCCCGCGGCCGCGGAGTCCGGGTCAGAGCGCGCCCCAGGGGCCCGCGGAGCAGCCGCGCCGCGGTCTGCCGGCGAGCCAGCCCCGTGGAGCGTCGATCGGCGCGTCGGGCGTGGCACGGGGCGGGGAGGTGGCCATCGCCTGCGCCCGGAGCGGCCGCTCCGCTGTGGGCGTAGGTATTCGGGGGCCAACAAACCTACCTCGCGTTTGACCACCCTCGCTTCCAAGAGATGCCAGGCGATGCCAAACTACGGCCTGCACTGTTCAGGCCGCTTGACGAGGAGGCGCGTGGTATGACTTGGTTTTGCCTGGAAGCGAAAGCGGGGTAGGTAATTCACGCTCTGAGTTATGCGGGCTCGTGAGTGGGCCTTCACCGTTGCGGAGCCTGGGCCCTGGGACCTAGGGGAGCCGTCCCGGGGAGCGGCGGGTGTGGACGTGGAGTGCTGCCCCCGACTTGGCATCGCTCGGACGTGTGCATTTTTCCTTCGGCGAGGACCATCGAGGAGCATCCTTGATCATTTCGCGAAAAAACCACGCACGAAACCGAAAAAAACACAGGAAATGGACGTCCGAGCGATGGCCAGCCGATGGCAGGAAGGGATCCACGTCCTGGGCGGCGCAGAGAGACGGGGTCGTCTGCTCCGACGTGGGCGCGTCAGCGGCCCTCGTGGTGTCGTGCGGAAGCGCCCGCGTCTCCCATGTGGCGTGCCGCGCCGGCGGCCCGCGTAAGCCGCCGCGTGAGTTCGCCGTGCCATTTTTCGTAGGACCCGTTTCTTCTCGTCGCTCATCTGGGGTCAGGGTCTGATTCCAGCAGTTCTGGACGTGGATGCTCTGCGGCGGTCCCTACATACCTGCAGCGATCCTGGCCATGCAGGCCCATCCTGTCGAAGGCATGGAAGTTGGCACCAACAAGTTCGGCGGTGTACCTCGGCCGAGGGAAGATGATCCCGATCTCGGTGATGGTGGTGAGATTCGGACTTCAGAGGTGGCCGAAGCTCATCTTCACGAGTGGAGGCACCCCCCCCGTGTTGGTGTTGGTGCCGATCTCTAGGCGTTCAATCCTTGTCCCAGGACCGGTGTATAGAGGCTCTCCTGGCCTGGCCAGGGAGGCAAATACGCCGACCCAGCCCATGACCAGACTGGCCAGGATCGGTGTACACGAGTTTGGCGACCTCCTACAGGAGTTGGCGGAGGACCTCGGGGGGCGACACAACCTCCTCCCGCCTGCTGCTCCTCCTCCTCCTCCTCCTCCTCCTCCTCGTCATCATCATCATCATCATCATCATCATCATCATCATCATCATCATCATCATCATCATCATCATCATCCCGCTTCTTCTTCTTCTTATTATTATTCTTATTATTCTTATTCTTCTTATTCTTCTTCTTCTTATTCTTCTTATTCTTCTTCTTATTCTTCTTAGTATTAGTATTATTATTCTTCTTATTCTTCTTATTCTTCTTATTATTATTATTACTATTCTTCTTCTTATTATTATTCTTATTATTATTATTATTCTTCTTATTCTTCTTCTTATTATTATTATTCTTCTTATTCTTCTTCTTATTCTTATTATTCTTCTTCTTCTTCTTCTTCTTCTTCTTCTTCTCCTCCTCCTCCTCCTCCTCCTCCTCGCCCCCTCCCCTCCTCCTCCTCCTCCTCCTCCTCCTCCTCCTCCTCCTCCTCATCCCCTATTTTTGTTCCTCCTCCTCTTCCTCTCCCTCCTCCCTTAACGGCGCACGCACAAGCGCATGCAGGCAGAGCTCCGCATGATTTCTTGGTCGGCGTTGGAGCAAGCAGCCCTTCCATGGGGCCACGCCAGAAGCGCCACCCAGGCGCGTGGGGATGGGGGAACCAGCGCCAACTGCAGAGGTCCGCGCGGACCTCCGAAAGTTGCCAGGCCTGTCCCCAGACATCCGATGATGCATTATTTTGTTAAATCCGCGGCCCCAGAGGTTCTACCCCTTCCCTTCGCCAGGGAGGCAGTTCTTCGTCCCAGGACCTCTCTCGACGGCCTCGGGGCCCGAAAACAGCGCGCCCCGATGCCGAAATCGGAGGACAGCGGCCCCGACCAGAGCATTCCGTCCGCGGGATGTCTGGTCCCCTCGTGCTGTGCAAAGCTCACGACGGCCGGGTTGTCGCTATTTCTGGCCTCCGTGGGCCCTCGCCATATGCCCGGGGACCGTCAAAGACAGAGTCTGGACGAAGAGCCAGTCCTGAAAAATGGATCGAGGCCTCAGGGGGGGGGGGCACGTTGCGAGAGAAGCCACGCGGCCGGGGTTCTCGATTGGACCCCTTCCCCAGGGTGCAGCTTGTTGTCCCGGATCCATCTGAGATGGCCCCCGGGGCCCGAAAAGCGGTCCCCCCTCGCTCCCGGGGCCGAAGGGAGGGGGACAACAAAGACATTGTTGACGCTTCGCGAATCCCCACCAGCTTAGCCTGGCGCCCCACTGGCGACTCGCTCCACAGGCCTCGCGCTTGCCCCCACTCAGAACGACGGACTCGGTTACCCTGGTTCATCTTGATACTGTGTGGGTCGTGCCAGTGGCAGGCACCGAATTCCTCGACATTTTGTCCTGTGCACGTGCTCGAGCTCCCAGGATGCCCCCCGCCGTCAGCTCCCCTTTTCAGCTTCGCGGCTGCTTTGTGAGTGGGCCGGCCGGCTAGTGCGCCTTCTGTAGCTAATTAGGCTTGCCCGTCGGCCCGGACTCCCTGCCCGCCGCCTGCCTCTTCGCTGGCGGCCGCGACCGAAAAACGAATCCCCACCAGCCCATCCAGAAACGATGCCCAGAGGAATTGCTTGGATCAGGGAAGTGGGCAGCACACCGAGGAAGCCATTATGAGACATCTTGGGATATCTTGAGCCATCTTGGAGGTCATCTATCTTGGGTTCCCCCAGGCGCTCTTGGAGTCATCTTAATCAGTACTCCCCCCCCAAGAGGCCAACATGTAGCTAAAACCTTCGTGAAATCAATGATTTGGCATTCTCGCCGAGACCTCTTGGAGCATCTTGGGTGCCTCTGGGTGGCTTCTTGGGGTCTCTTGCGGGTCTCTTGGGGGCCTCCTGGGGGCCTCTTGGGGGCCTCTTGGGGCCATCTTGGGGCCATCTTGGGACCTCTTGGGGCCTCCTGGGCGCTTCTTGGGGCCATCTTGGAGGAGATCGATCAAACAAGAGGGGAAAACCCAAGTAAAACCAATTTGGCTTCCTCGCCGAAGCCGTTTTGGCATTCTCGCCGAGGCCTCTTGGAGCATCTTGGGTGCCTCTGGGAGGTCTCTTAGGGCCTCGTGGGGGTCTCTTGGGGGCCTCCTGGGGGCCTCTTGGGGGCCTCTTGTTTCTGCAATCTCGCCGAGGCCTCTTGGAGCATCTTGGGTGCCTCTGGGGAGTCTATTGGGGTCTCTTGGGGGTCTCTTGGGGGCCTCCTGGGGGCCTCTTGGGGGCCTCTTGGGGCCATCTTGGGGCCATCTTGGGACCTCTTGGGGCCTCCCGGGCGCTTCTTGGCGCCATCTTGGAGGAGATCGATCACAGGAGGGGGGGTGCTAAATTAGCGTCCCCCCCAAGAGGCCAAAATGGGGCCCCAACCCTTTGCAACTCAATGATTTTGGCTTCCTCGCCGAGGCCGTTTTGGACGCCCTGACACCTCGCGACCCCCCCCCCTCCAGGTCCATGGGGAGGGGGTAGGGGGAGGTGTCAAGTTACCCCCTCCCCGCCCGCAAGCCGTCTCGCTCACTCCCACCCGCCCTCCCAACACATACGTAGCACCCGAGTCTGTCCCGAGCCTCAGCATATTCAGCAGTCGTCTTGGGATGGGCAGCTAGTTGGGGCCAATTCGCCGCCGCCGCCACCGCCGCAGCCGCAGCCGCCGCAGCCGCCGCCGCCGCCAAGTGTACTCTGTATTCTTTGTTTGACAGGGATGTTGGGGGGGCCGCATCGTGTTGGCTGCGCATGTTCCGAATTTGGAGGCAGAGTGTGTTTCGTATTTACTTAACAGCTCTTGCTGATAGGTTTCCAGTGGTCTCAAAAGAGAGCATCATGACTCCTCAGGGGGGTCTGGGCGGGTCCCGGACAGGCTGCCGCCGCGGCTGCCGCCGAAGCCGAAATCGTTTGGGACATCCTCGCAAAATCGCTCTTGGTGCTCCCAGAACTCCATTCCTGGGCCACATTTTGGATGCCCGGAGCTAGCTGTAGGCCACTTCGTGCTCTTCGGTCCCAGAACTTTATTCCCGGGCCACATTTTGGATGCCCGGAGCCAACTGTAGGCCACTTCGTGTTCTTCGATTTCCCAGAACTCCATTCCCGGGCCCCATTTTGGATGCCCGGAGCCAGCTGTAGGCCATTTCGTGCTCTTCAAGTTCCCAGAACTCCATTCCTGGGCATGATTTTGAATGCCCGGAGCCAACTGTAGGCCACTTCGTGTTCTTCTAGTTCCCAGAACTCCATTCCTGGTCCACATTTTGAATGCTGAGGCAGGCTGATGGTGCGGCCGAGGCAGGCTGAGGCTGAGGCAGGCTGAGGCTGAGGCCGAGGCTGAAGGCAGACTGAGGCTGAGGCTGAAGCAGACTGAGGCTGAGGCTGAGGTAGGCTGAGGCTGAGGCTGAAGCATGTTGATGCTTAGGCAGGCTGAGGCTAAGGCTGAGGCTGAGGCGGGCTGAGGCTGAGGCGGGCTGAGGCTGAGGCCGAGGCTGAAGGTTGACTGAGGCTGAGGCTGAAGCAGGCTGAGGCTGAGGCTGAGGCAGGCTGAGGCTGAGGCAGGCTAAGGCTGAGGCTGAGGCAGGCTGAGGCTGAGGCTGTGACTGCGACTGCCGTTGCCGCTGCGACTGTCATCGCGAATGCGACTACGACTGCGAGAACAGCAGAATTCTACAACTGGATTTTTACCTAACAGCGAAGACTGATAGGTTTCTATTGACTTCAAAAGAGCTCACAGATGACTCCACAGGGGGGTCTGGGCGGGTGCCGGACAAGGTGCCGCAGAAGTCGTTTTAAGCCAACAGTCACACACTTCGTGCTCTTCGACCTCCCAGAACTCCATTCCCGGGCCACATTCTGAATGCCCGGAGCCAACTGTAGGCCACTTCGTGCTCTTCGACTTCCCAGAACTCCATTCCCGGGCCACATTTTGAATGCCCGGAGCCAACTGTAGGCCACTTCGTGGTCTTCGAGTCCCAGAACTCCATTCCCGGGCCACATTTTGAATGCCCGGAGCCAACTGTAGGCCACTTCGTGCTCTTCGAGTTCCCAGAACTCCATTCCCGGGCCACATTTTGAATGCCCGTAGCCAACTGTAGGCCACTTCGTGCTCTTCGAGTTCCCAGAACTCCATTCCCGGGCTACATTTTGAATGCCCGTAGCCAACTGTAGGCAACTTCGTGCTCTTCGACTTCCCAGAACTCCCATTCCTGGGCAACATTTTCAGCAAGGGCAAGAGCACGACGAGGAGGAGGACGAGCAAGACCAGGAGGACGAGGACGAGCAGGTGCAGGACGAGGAGCAGGAGGAGCAGGAGAAGAAGGACGAGCAGGAGGAGGAGGAGGACGAGCAGGAGGAGGAGGACGACCAGGAGGAGGAGGACGACCAGGAAGAGGAGGAGGAGGAGGAGGAGGAGGGGAGGGGGAGGACTACCAGGAGGAGGAGGAGGAGGAGGAGGAGGAGGAAGAGGAGGAGGAGGAGGAGGAGGAGGAGGAGGAGGAGGACGAGGAGGAGGAGGAGGGGGGGGGAGAGCTGCCTTTTCGTGGAGATGCTGTTCGACCCAGAGATGCTCCTACACATGGCTGTTAGGTTGCTTTGCCAGGATACTGTTACCCAACAGCTTGTTCTGATGGGTTTCTAGTGGTGTCAAAAGAGAGCAGCAGATGACTCCACAGGGGGGTCTGGGCGGGTGCCGGACAGGGTGCCGCAGAATTCATTTTAAGCCAACAGTCACACATTTCGTGCTCTTCGACCTCCAGAACTCCACTCCCGGGCCACATTCTGAATGCCCGGAGCCAACTGTAGGCCACTTCGTGCTCTTCGACTTCCCAGAACTCCATTCCCGGGCCACATTTTGGATGCCCGGAGCCAACTGTAGGCCACTTCGTGCTCTTCGACTTCCCAGAACTCCATTCCCGGGCCACATTTTGGATGCCCGGAGCAAACTGTAGGCCACTTCGTGCTCTTCGACTTCCCAGAACTCCATTCCCGGGCCACATTTTGAATGCCCGGAGCCAACTGTAGGCCACTTCGTGCTCTTCGAGTTCCCAGAACTCCATTCCCGGGCCACATTTTGAATGCCCGTAGCCAACTGCTGGCAGTTTCGTGCTCTTCGACTTCCCAGAACTCCCATTCCTGGGCCACATTTTCAGCAGGGGCAAGAGCACGACGAGGAGGAGGACGAGCAAGACCAGGATGACGAGGACGAGCAGGAGCAGGACGAGGAGCAGGAGGAGCAGGAGAAGAAGGACGAGCAGGAGGAGGAGGAGGACGAGCAGGAGGAGGAGGACGACCAGGAGGAGGAGGAC
>CAUYUJ010000918.1:40354-45354 GCA_963575745.1 Prorocentrum cordatum
GGCCAGCAGCTCAACGAAGAGCCGCACGACGAGCAGCCTCCGCGCTGAACTCTGCCACGACGGAGGCGATGTGATCGAGGTCGGCGCCCGCCGCAGTAGCCGCCATCACCCTCGACTTCAGCGCCTCCTCCGAGAACTGCCACGGGCGGCGGGGCATCAGCACCAGCAGCAGCCGCCGGCACCAGGGGGGCCGCCGCTTCCGCAGGCGGCGCAGCCGCCAGCTCCAGCGCGACCGTCTCCATGCCCAGCGGCGCCGAAGGAGCCGCACGCGCCCCATCCGCCCAGCTGTCGTCGAGGCTCGCGTCGGACGGCGGCCCAGCAGGCGCACCACGAGCTCCATCGCCGCCTCCGGCCAAAGCCGCCAGCGGGAGCGCGGCGGGCGCCGCGTCTCCCTGCCTAGCACCCGCAGCCGCACCAGCGGCATCACCGACTCCGACAGCAGCAGCAAGCGGCCCAGCGCCCCCAGCGGCGCGCCGCTCCGCCAGGCGGCGGCGGTGGCGCCGCCGCCGCCGCTTCGCCTTCGCTTCCGTCGTCGGCTTCGGCTTGTATTTCACATCCTCGTCGACCTGCTCGGCAGCCGCCTGCCCGCGCGGCATGTCCACCGCAGCCGATGCCGCAGCGGCCACCGCCGCGCGGGCGACAGCAGCGATGGTGCGCCGAGAAGCGCGGCCATCCACGGCGGCGCGGACGGCAGCAGCAACCAGCGCTGCGCCGTCGAGCGTCGGGAGGGCCCCTCTAGCCCGCACAGCGGCCATCTCGGCGGACGGCGGCGCAGGCATGCGATCGCTTGAGCCAAGATGCTGGAGGAGGAAGGAGGAGGAGGAGGAGGAGGAGGAGGAGGAGGAGGAGGTGGAGGAGGAGGAGGAGGAGGAGGATGGGGGAGGAGTGAGGGAGGGGAGGGAGGATGCGGAGGGGGAGGAGGAGAGGAGGGACAAGAGGGGGAGGAGGAGAGGAGGGAATAGGATGAGGAGGAAACGGAGGGGGAGGAGGAGGAAGAGGAGGGTGAGGAGGAGCAGGTGGAGGAGGACAAGGAGGAGGAGGAGGTGGAGGAGGGCTGGAGGTCGACTTTGTGGAGGCAGCACAACGTCGGTGGCCTGGGAGTGCGGGCCATCGCAGTGGCCGCCGGCTCCCAGGAGCGCAGCCGCCGACTTGTTCTTGCGGGTGCCGGTTGCGTCACACGTCCTTGCACGGCTCCGAGCATCGGGTATAGCCAGGACCCCAGGTAAGGGGACCCGGTTAGTGGTAGGGCCCTGGGGCCCCTCACTTGGCCAGGTTCACTAAACCAGGTTTGCCGGGTAAGGGGACCCGGTTAGTGGTAGGGCCCCAGAGCCTTTGAATTGGCCAGAATCACTGAACCAGGTTTGCCATAGCTGGTGTTTTTTTTCGAGTGACGGCAGTTCCGGTTCCCAGACCCCCGACGTCGCGAGAAATTCACGACGAAGGTTTTTGACAATGTTTCCTCTCTGGAGGCCCTCGCCGAGCCTCGGGAGCGTCAAAAAACGACTCGGGATGGAAAACCGGCCCCAGGGAAGGTCTCCAGACTTCGGGTTCCGACGTCGTCAGTTTCTCACGACGTCGGGGGTCTGGGTTAGTGGAAGTGGGACGGGGGGGCGCCCCCGGTACAGATCACTAAACCAGGTTCCACTAAACCCAGTTCTGCCAACGCCCGACCCTTGCACGGCTCCGAGCAGCACGCCCGATGCCAAGTGCGGCGGCCTGGTTGGGGCTCGCATGCCATCAGCAGGCGGTATCCGCCGACGGCCCCATGCCAAGAGTGCGGACGGCTTGGTGCGCGCTGACAGCACTCTCCCTGAGATCCTGGCGAACCAGTTTTTTTGAACCAGGTGTTTCCGCCTGGTTTCGGGACACGGGACCCTCATAGATCGGTCCAGCTCGAAAAATGGCGCAGAAAGATACGGTCTAGGGCGCCGGTCGTGATTTCTCACGATGTTTCAACTTTTCCGTGTCGTTGGATCTCAGGGGTTCATGGCTGGCCTGTCGGGTGCTTGCTTGGTGTCTGGCCAGGCACACGTGTTGATTAAGACGTGTTCTGCTCGCCCACGCTTACTGCCCATGCTTGGTCACTCGTGTTCAGGCTCGCTCACAGTCAGACGCACCAGTTATCAGTCATTGTTCTCACTCCCCCCCAAGCGTCCACGTTGTTGCGAACGGGCGCGCGGCGCTTCGCCCGTGAGGCAGCACTGTGCGGCGCAGAAGAGCAAGTGGTGTGGCAGGGAGGACCGCTCGCGCTCGGGCATGCGTCCGTGCAGCTTCGCTCTCGCTCGGACTCGCTCCTGCTCGGGCACTTCTGGAAGGCTGAGGTGCGCACATCATAAGTCCCGATACAAAGATGCAAGAGTCGCAGCACTTGGGCATCCATTACACGCGGGAAGCCGCCCGGGAGCGCTCCGTCGCCACACGCTGCACGCCAGGATCCTTTTCGCGCAAATGCTCACAGGCGGCAGTACCAGGACTCGAGATGCGCATACAGCCGATTCCAGAAACCCGGAACTCTAAAAGTGGTGTCATCTCTGGGGGGCGCATTGTTTAGAGATTGTTTTTTTATCCTCTGGGGGGTAACGCTCGTTACCCGGGCCTCTCCCCCCCCCCCCCCCCCGTAACGGTAACGCTCGTACGCGGGGGGGGTCTCGGTCTTCCCCTCCAACATGCTGGTGCCCGAAGGCATGCGCACTGTGGTGTGGTGGTCGCAGGCGCACTGTGGGCGCTCGCAGGCCATTGCGGCGCTCGCATGCGCGATGCTGGTGCTTGCGGGCTTTGCGCTTGTACTCGAATCGTCGTCGTCGTCGTCGACGGCGCCCGAAAAACGGCCTCCGGAGTCCGACAAAGGCACAAAAACAACGTCGTCGTCGTCGTCGTCGTCCTCGTTGCCGTCGTCGTCGTCGTCGTCGTCGTCGTCGTCGTCGTCGTCGTCGTCGTCGTCGTCGTCGTCGACGGCGCCCGAAAAACGGCCTCCGGAGTCCGAAAAAGGCGAAAAACGTTGTCGTCGTCGTCGTCGTCGTCGTCACCATCGTCGTCGTCGACGGCGCCCGAAAACGGCCTCCGGAGGCCGAAACAGGCGGCAAACGTCGTCGTCGTCGTCGTCGTCGTCGTCGTCCTGCTCTATGGCCTTCCCCCCTAACATGCTGGTGCCCGAAGGCATGCTGTGCTGCTCACAGGTACACTGCGGTTCTCGTGTGCTACCATGGCACACGCAGGCTTGTGCGGGGTGTTCGAGGACGAGGTGCGCTGCTCGCGAACGTTTTCGGTGCCGACACGGTTTGGCATGCTGTTGTATACGCGCGCGTTGTGGCGTTCGCAGGCACGCTGGTGGTTCTCTAGCGCCCGCTCACATGTGTGCCGCCGCGGTCGCCGGTGCTCACACGCATGGCGCCTTGACCGCAGGCGTGGCGCGGTGATCACAGACCGCGATGGCGGGGATAAGGAGGAGGAGGAGGAGGAGAAGGAGGAGGAGGAGGAGGAGGAGGAGGAGGAGGAGGGTGAAGGAGGAGGAGGAGAGGAGGAGGAGAGGAGGAGAGGAGGAGGAGGGGGAGGAGGGGATCAGGAGGATTCAATCAGGAGCTGGGTGAGGGACCGGCAATCCTACGAGGAGGGGCCCCAGAGAGGCGTCTTCCCTGCCCCCCGCTCGTTTACGACGACGACGTCGTAGTCGTCGTCTGTCGTTCTCCGTCGTCGCCCGTCGCCGTCGCCGACGTCCCGTCGTCGTCGTCGTCGTCTCATCGTCGTCGTCGCCGTCGTCCGTCGTCGTCGTCTCGTTTTTCATCGTCGTCGTCGTCCGTACGTCGTCGTCGTCGTCGTCGACGGCGCCCGAAAAACGGCCTCCGGAGGCCTCAAAAGGCGAAAAACGTCGTCGTCGTCGTCGTCGTCGTCGTCGTCGTCGTCGTCGTCGTCGTCGTCGTCGACGGCGCTCGAAAACGGCCTCCGGAGGCCGAAACAGGAGGCAAACGTCGTCGTCGTCGTCGTCGTCGACCTCGTCGCTCGTCGCTCGTCGATCATCGTCGTCGCGCGCGCGGGCGCGGGCGTGGTGCCGGGACCACGCGGCGGGCTTTGCGCTTGTACTCGAATCGCAAGCCACTGTGGTGCTCTCAGGCAGAGAGTGCTGCTCGCGCGCATACTATGGCGATCGCAGAGCGCCCCTGCCTCGCCATACCCCGCCCAGCCCAAGCGTTACCGTTACCCGAGGGGCACCCCCCCCCCCCCCCCCGGGTAACGAGCGTTATCGGCCAGAATAAAAAAACAATATCTTACATCCGCCGACTTTCCGCCGGCTTCCGACGGCGGAGCCGCCCTCGTTTTAGTTCCGCCAGTTTCCGCCGATCATGCGCGGCCTTCCGCCAGGTAAGAGATGCCAGCTCCATCGATCCCCGAAGGCGAGGCCTTTCTTTCTGGAACGTTCCAAAAGATTAACCGCATGCCCCAGATAATAAAGCATCCACCCTTTAGGAACTGAGTGTTCATTATGTCCGGCCAGTCCAGGTTTGGTCGGCGGTGGGGAGCGGCGGGGCCGAACTTCATTATCGTTGGGGCAAGTACGAATCGTAGGTTGAATATTCTTGTCGCAGCGATAATCATCAACATCATAAGTACCAGCACGGTCATCCAATACTGCTACTGTTATTATGTTTTATTTTTAGTACTATTACTGCTGCTACTGCCGCTATTATTACTATTACTACGACCACTACTACTACTACTACTACTACTACTACTACTACTGCTGCTGCTACTACTACCACCACCGCCACCATCACTACTTCTAATACTACTGCTACTACTACTACTACTACTACTACTACGACTACTACTACTACTACTACTACTACTAATAATAATACTGCTACTACTATTACTACTACTACTACTACTACTACTACTCTACTACTACTACTACTACACTACTACTACGACTCCTACTACTACCCTACTATACTACTACTGAGTACTAGTACTACTATCCTAACTACTACTACTACTACCTACCA
>CAUYUJ010000918.1:50354-52854 GCA_963575745.1 Prorocentrum cordatum
CTGTGCGTGAGTGTGTTGGCGTGCCAAATAAAGTCGTTAGGGGCTCGTCCAAACGATGTGCTGGAACAGCGCGTTCTCATTCATAAGCGCGTTGTTGGCGCAGCAGCAGCCATTAGGACGCCTTGCCTGCGTGCGTCCCCGGACCAGAGGTGTCCTTGAACAGTGGGCATGCTCAGTCCGAGGGGGTTGGCACATCATGCGTATTGTTGCCTTTTCAAAGATGGTAGGCGAATTTCTAAAAAAAGCTGGCCCACCCCGGGGTGCATCGCGATGCTGTCCCGCGACGGCCCTCGCGCCCGGTCCCCCCTCCCCGCGGCCGCCTCCCTCGCCTTTCCCCTTCCTCCTGCATGTGGGTTAATTCGCCATTCCGTGTCCGTGTCTCGCCTGGGCGCGCGTGCGGATTGCCGCTGCCGCCCTGCGACGTCAAGAAGTTGGCGTGCCAATGTGGACGATGACGAAGTTGGTAATGATGACGCTGATGATGATAATGAAACTGATGATGGCGATAGCGAAGATGTGCGAAGGATTGGTTTAAGGAGGGGGGTGATGTGGGGAGGACTGTTCGGGGCGTCCAGAGAATGCAGAGACCCCGCTGAGGACGTTGTGACCGATGGGGCGATCTTAAAACAAACGCTGGCAATCATAGGTGACAATTATGGCACGCTCGTATCGCAACAATTGGATTATCGTATGAACCTGTTGGTCTTTCTCATCTACAAACGGTATGGTTCCCACGTGACGTCCATGTGGTTATCAGGTGACAACTGTGTGGCTCTCATTTGAAAACTTGCGATGCTCATATTAGTTGTAGGCCTCAATTATGAAAGTGGCTTATATGGTACGGACATGTTTCGACCATTGCGTAGAAAGTGTATGGTGCTCATGCAAAAGTTGCGGGCTTCTCATATAGCAAAAGTAGGTTTCTCATTTGGCAAGTCGGGTTCTGGAGTGAAGCGCGTGTGACCTGTGCATCTGAAATTGGCATGGCATGTGTAGCCTGTGTTGAATCCCGTTTGAAAACTCGCTGCAATCTAACCTGACAGACGCTGGGACATCATATGAAAGTTGCATGATTATCGCGCGAAAATTGTGCGATTCTCATTATGGAACGCTTCGGGCTCCTACCTCGAAGCTGTAGGATGTTCCTATGATGTTCCGTAGCAACCTGGGGGAGCGCCTGGGGGAACGCTTGGGGGCGCCGGGGAGCGCCTGAGGTTTCCGGGGGTCCCAGCCGATTCTGTCAAAACTTGTCGATAATCTTTCTGGGGAAGCCGTCACAGATACATCAGGGATCGTCAAACATTGTGAGGAGTTCCCAGGAATCTCTGAAAGAAACTTTTGGGCCCCTGGAAGAAGGCCCGAAGACGCCCCTGACATGAAACCCGAAGGGTTTTCAGATGTCCCCCCAGTCCCTGAGTTTTTCCAGTGCTGTTACTATTACGATTACGGCGGCGACGACGACGTCGACGGCGACGATGACGACCACTACTACCTTTTCTTCTTCTTCTACTACTACCACTATTACCACTACTACCACTATTACTACTACTACTACTACTACTACTACTACTACTACTACTACTACTACTACTACTACTACTACTACTACTACTTTTACTACGACTACTACCACTACTACTACTACTACTACTGCTGCTACTACTACTACGACTACTACTACGACTACTACAACAACAGCAACAACTACTACTACTACTATTACTACTACTACTACTACTACTACTACTACTACTACTACTACTACTACTATTACTACTACTACTACTACTACTACTACTACTTGCTACTACTACTACTACTACTACTACTACTACTACTACTACTACTACTTCTACTACTATTACTACTACAACTACCACCACCACTAATACTTCTACTACTACTACTACTACTACTACTACTACTACTACTGCTGCTACGACTACTACTACTACTACGGCTACTACGACTAGCACGACTACTACGACGACTACTACTTTTACTACTACTACTACTACTACTACTACTACTACTACTACTACTACTACTAGTGCTACTGCCAGTGCTACCACCACTGCTACAACAACTACTTCTATTATTACTACTACGACTACGACTAGGACTACTACTACGACTACTATTAATATTGCTACTACCCCTAATACTAGGAATGTTACGAGTTACTACGACCATGATCTCTATTTCTCTTTGTACGTTTGCACCTATTACCATTACTGCTACCACCACTACTAGGTCATCGTTTGTTCCGTGGCCTGTGTCTTTGTGTACGCAAAGATTACGATCGCTTGCGATAAGGACGATGCGAGGATTGCGCTGTACCATCACAATTGTCGTCGCAATCTTAAGTACAGAGCCTTATTTTTCAAAGGGTCCCTTGATGAGGAAACGTTAGTAAATAGTCCGTATAAAAGAATCAGAAAACAAGTACTCCGACGGAAGGACCACATATGAAAATCCTCTGGGCGAATCTCGAAAAAGC
>CAUYUJ010000918.1:62854-107626 GCA_963575745.1 Prorocentrum cordatum
CGCACCCTCATCACCCTTATCAAATCACACTGGAGCATGTTAGCCAGCACGAACCAAAAGCAGTGTGTTGTAGAATTTTGTGTGGTGCAGTAGATGTGGTGCACGCTATGTGGTGCAGTCTGCGTGGTGCCAGCTATGTGGTGCAATGTATGTGGTGTAAGCTTTGTTGTGCAATGTCTGCGGTGCAATCTATGTGGTGCAATTTGTGTGGTGGAAGCTATGTGGGGTATCCGATGTGCGTTAAGGTACGTGTTGCAATCTTGGTCCCATTACTTCTGATTTGCGGTGAATTGTCAACTCCGCTGCTCGCGCAATCATTTCACCCACCCACCCGCGCGACCGACGCGGCCGCGGTGGCGGTGACTAGTGGGAACTTTCCAGCGCGTCTCGCAGGCCGCGCTAACTCGCGGGCACTTCAGTGCGAGTCGGTGATTCGCGGGCGCGGTAGCATGGTGACGCTGACAACGGCAGACACTTTGATGATAGGCGATGCTGGTGACGATGATGGCGATGACGACGGCGAGGCCAATGACGGCGCCGATGCTGATCACGCCGATGTCGATGATGGTGTCCACGTGCCGATGACACAAGTTTTGGGAGATTTCGAAATGCGCGCGCGGCCAACGCGCGCGAGTGGCCCGCATGGTATAACTCGGCAAGGATAGTGCCAGCTAGCACGCGCGCAAGGTCGTTCAAATGATTTTGGCATGCTCACGCGAGAGGCCCGCTTACTCGCGTGTGATGAAAATCAATATTGGCAAGAGCGTGAGCGCAAGCCTTTCTGAAAGGTCCGGCTGCGAGTCCATATGTTGTGTAGATGTTCTCGGGACGGTCGTTTTCGGAATCGCAGCGACATGTTCGTTTTTTGAGAACAAAGATGTTTGTATGAACGCGCGACGACGCGTGCGTGTGTTGTTCGTCCCATTGTTTTGCAAGGGGGTACTGCGACGACACACTCGCAAAGGCGAATGATTCCGACACGCGCGCGCGAGAGGCAGTTTTGGTAACGTGTGTTGAAAATATTGAAACACCCGTTTCTGTTGCTCATTACTCGCAGGAGTAAAAGCGCAAGTTTTTGTGGTTGAAGTCGGCTGGCGAAACCATTCGTTGTTATATGCTCTCGGGACGCTCCATTTTGCAATTGCTAGGAACCTAAGGTTTCTGAAACATTCGGGCATGCGCGCGCGACGACGCGCGCGCGCGCACTTAGTCTTATTCCCGACCATCCTGTGGTGTTGGGTCCTCGTTTTGAAGAGACAGCCCCCGCGTTTCTTTTTTCCCGCTGCCCCCCCCTCCCTCTCCCCATCATCAGCATCATCGGCACGATCATCACCCCCCACACGCTTCGTGGCTCCATAGGGAGCTCCACCGAAAGCCCCAATGGGGGTGGCCACATGCATCCGCCACACCCAATACAGCGCTTCGTGGTCCCATAGGGAGCTCCACCTGCGTCCCAGTGGGGGTGGCCACACGCGCCCGCCACACCCAGTACAGCGCTCCGTGGCCCCATAGGGAGCTCCACCTGCGTCCCAGTGGGGGTGGCCACATGCGCCCGCCACACCCAGTACAGCGCTCCGTGGCCCCATAGGGAGCTCCACCTGCGGCCCCAGTGGGGGTGGCCACATGCGTCCGCCAGACCCAGTACAGCGCTTCGTGGCCCCATAGGGAGCTCCACCTGCGGCCCCACTGGGGGTGGCCACATGCGCCCGCCACACCCAGTACAGCGTTTCGTGGCCCCGTAGGGAGCTCCACCGGAGGCCCCAGTGGTGGTGGCCACATGCGTCAGCCACACCCATCACAGCGTTTGGTGGTCCCATAGGGAGCTCCACCAGGGCCAAGGGCACCAGTGGGGGTAGCCACATGCACCCGCCACACCCAGTACAGCGCTTCGTGGTCCCATAGGGAACTCCACCTGCGTCCCAGCGGGGGTGGCCACATGCGTCCGCCACACCCAGTACAGCGCTTCGTGGTCCCATAGGGAGCTCCACCTGCGTCCCAGTGGGGATGGCCACACGCGCCCGCCACACCCAGTACAGCGCTCCGTGGCCCCATAGGGAGCTCCACCTGCGTCCCAGTGGGGGTGGCCACATGCGTCCGCCACACCCAGTACAGCGCTCCGTGGCCCCATAGGGAGCTCCACCTGCGTCCCAGTGGGGGTGGCCACATGCGCCCTTGCGTCCCAGTGGGGGTGGCCACATGCGCCCGCCACACCCAGTACAGCGCTCCGTGGCCCCAGAGGGAGCTCCACCGAAGGCCCCAGTGGGGGTGGCCACATGCATCCGCCACACCCAATACAGCGCTTCGTGGTCCCATAGGGAGCTCCACCTGCGGCCCCAGTGGGGGGTGGCCACATGCGTCCGCCACACCCAGTACAGCGCTTCGTGGCCCCATAGGGAGCTCCACCCAAGGCCCCAGTGGGGGTGGCCACATGCGTCCGCCACACCCAGTACAGCGCTCCGTGGCCCCATAGGGAGCTCCACCTGCGGCCCCAGTGGGGGTGGCCACATGCGCTCACCCAGTACAGCGCTTCGTGGCTCCATAGGGAGCTCCACCCAAGGCCCCAGTGGGGGTGGCCACATGCGTCCGCCAAAGCCAGTACAGCGCTTCGTGGTCCCATAGGGAGCTCCACCTGCGTCCCAGTGGGGGTGGCCACATGCGTCCGCCACACCCAGTACAGCGCTTCGTGGCGCCATAGGGAGCTCCACCCAAGGCCCCAGTGGGGGTGGCCACATGCGTCCGCCACACCCAGGACAGCGCTTCGTGGTCCCATAGGGAACTCCACCTGCGTCCCAGTGGGGGTGGCCACATGCGCCCGCCACACCCAGCACAGCGCTCCGTGGCCCCAGAGGGAGCTCAATCGAAGGCCCCAACGGGGGTGGCCACATGCGCCCGCCACACCCAGTACAGCGCTCCATCGGCCCATAGGGAGCTCCACCTGCGGCCCCAGTGGGGGTAGCCGCATGCGTCCGCCACAGGCTTCGCGCAGGGAGCGCAGAAGGAAGCCAATGAGGAGCCCCACCGAAGGCCCCAGTGACACCGCCCGCACGTGTCCGCCACACCCAACATTTCAGGCAACAGCTCTAGACCTCTTGGGAGGAGGAGGAGAAGGATGAGGAGGAGGAGGAGAAGGAGGAGGAGGAGGAGGAGGAGGAGGAGGCCCGCTCCCCCTCGTATGTATTTTGCATTGCAGTCGCAGGAGGCTTCATTCCACCAGCGAGGGATTTTCCGGTGTTTTCAATGTGGCCGCCGTAAACGAGCGGTGGAGGACTGGGCTGGTGGATGTCGTCGTCGCCGTCGTCGACTGCGTCCGGCGGCGGCTCCGGATCGCCCCGCGGCATGCGGGCTGGCGGCCCGCCCGAGCCGCGCATTCACCCTATTGCCCGACTAATTGTTCGGCCTCGCGCCGCGGAGGACCCGCGCGCGTCGCTGGGACCCTCTCGGGGCGACCAGCGCGCGTCGCGGGAACTCCGTGCTGCTCTCTGCCCAGCGCCTCGCTCGCCCGTCGTCGCTCTGCCCAGCGGCCAGAGCCTTGCCCGTAGTCAGCTTGCCAGCTGGCTCTCTTTGCTCCGCGCAGCGGACGACCCGCGCGCGTCGCTGGGACCCCTCCGGGGCGACCGGCGCGGGTCGCGGGGACTCCGCGGTGCGCTGCTGCGCCCGCAGCCTCGGACTTTGGAGTGCGCGGGCAATGAGCGAGGAAAGGAGGGGAAGGAAGTGGGCGCGATCTTTGGAGGGGCGTGCCGACATGGGCGTCGCGGCGCGCGGGCGCTGCCGTCGGGGTTCCCGGGGAAGGTCCCCGCGGCGGCTTCGCTCAGTGTCACGAGCGTTCAGAGTCAGGCATACCCGAAGCATTCACACTCAGATACAGTTACATTAGGCGTAACCATGATCGCATTCATGCCAATATACTCATTCGCACGCAGACTCATTCACATTCATATTCACTCGCGCTCAGATTCACCCGCGCCCGGTCTCTCGTAATTCGACCTAGCGTTTTCCTGCGTGTTGTGTACCGAGCCACGCAATTCGGCGCACCCCTCATGCGGTTCCTGGATTCGTTGCCCCATAGGGAGCGCCAGGAAATATGTATATATACATATATGTATACATATTTGTACATGAATGGGTTCTTGGAATCAAATGATTGCGAAGGCCTCACGGCCAGCGTTGCCGACCCTGAAGGGCAACGACGACAACGGCGGCGGCGGCGACGACAACTACGTTGACGTGGGTCAGAGTCCTCATGGATGCTTCTTGAGGTCTCTTCGAAACGCTCTCGGGGCCCTCTTGAGGGCCTCTTGGGAGCCTCTTGCGGACCTCTCGGGGTTTCCTGGGGGGTTCTTGGGGGCCTCTTGGTTCCTCCTGGGGGCCTCTCGGGGCCTAGGGCTCGAAATGTCCGTTCTGGTCCGTCGTCTGGGGACCCTCTTGGGGCCGTCTTGGGTGCCTCTTGGACCGTCTTGCAGGCGTCTCGGGCCGTCCTGGGGCCCTCTTGGGCCTTCTGGGGTTCCTCCTGGAGCCCTCGTGGGCCGTCTTGGAGCGATCTGGATTGGATTTGGATTTGTGTCTGTATGTCTTTTCCCCCCCAGAGGCCCGGGGCCCAGGGCATCGGGCGGGGACGCCGAGCAGGTGTCTGGAGGAAGCCGGCGGGCCTGCTGGGAGAGAACCGGGCGGGCCTGCCTGGGCGAGGCCCGTGGGCCCCCTCGGGAGGCTGCGCGGGTCCCGCCGGAGATCTGGCGCTGCGCTCGCGAGGAGCCGGCGCCGACGGGGTGCGTCCGAGGCCACGCTCGTTCGGGATGCTCCCACGGGGGTGGCGAAAGACCTTACCCTGAGATCCGACGCTTCGAACAAAATTGGAGCAGGCGGTTTTTGCCAGTTTTCGGCCTCTGGGGGCCCTCGCCGGGCCTCGGGAGCGAAAACGGTTCAGGACAAAAAACGAGTCCCAAAGGAATGGTCCTGACCCCCGGGATCCACGCACCAAAAATATTGGAGCAGCCGAACGTCTGGGTACGCAGCACGACGTGCTTCTTCGAGGCCCCACGCGAGTGGCATGTCCAATTCTACGATGATCAGGGTTCTTGTTACTAGAGTGACGGCCCCTATTGCGACAACGGGGATTAGATTTGCTACAACGACTACTCCTACTACTATTGTTCATTGTGGCGGCACGCACTACTACCACCACTACGACTACCGTTACCACTGCTACTATTTGTACTCCCATTATTTCGACTGCAAAGTCAACGATGTTTGTTCCTCCTCTTCGTTCTCATTCTCCACCCTCTGGTCCTCCTCTTGCCCATCCTGTCCTCCCAGCCCCTTTCTGTGTCGAGCCATATTCTAGTGGCCCCATCGAGGGAAGCACCGATTCCGGCAACTCACCGACACATTTCCGTTCGAGGGAGGCTCGGCACCTTCACCAACCGCGCGGCGGGTGTCACCATCGGCGTCCGGCGGCGCGATCTCGGCGCCAGGGTGCACAGGGTGACTCCTGACCCGCCCGCGGCCGCGGGCAGGGCGGGGCCCTGCGGGTCATCACGGGCACGCTCGACCTTACCATTCTGGTTGGTTGTGTATTTCCCGCCGCCAGGCCTTCGGCCTGGCCAGGCCACTTGGCGGCGCACGGTGGACGTCCTCATCGAGTGGATTGGTGCACAATTGGACGTCGCTCCCCAGCGCTCCACGCCTGTGCTCGTCACGGACCCGAATGATTCCTTCGCCACCGACGAGACGTCCAGCCTCTACGCGTGCATCGGTCCTTACATGCAGCAGCGCACGGGCTACGCGGCCAGGGCGCTCAGGGATCTGCTGCGCACACACACATCACATGGCTTGCGCGACAACCTTCTACAATATGGCGCCAACGTGCAATGGCGAGAGCTCAGCGTCGTGGAACAACCACTTCGTGGTCCCGCGGGGTGCGCCCCCCAGGATGGACAAGGGCATCGCCCTGACCAGGGCGGCCAGGACGCTGCAGCTGTTCCCCTCCCGCCGCTCGCTGGGGGACCACTCGCCCGTTTTCTTGGAGATCGACGCAGGCGTCCCACGCCTCCAGGTGCAGACCACCACCGCGGCCTGGCACTTCGACGCGATTGGGACGGCTCTGCAGACGCCTGGCCTGCGAGGGGAGTTCCTGCTGGAGGTCGATGGCGCCCTCTCTGCCGCGGCCCCGTCCTTCTTGGGCTAGTTCGAGCACGGCGCGGTCGACGCAGGCTACGAGGTGCTGCTCAAGACTGTCCAACCCATTGCGCGCAAACGCTTCGGCAGGGCACGGCGTGCCCCTGGCTAGGAGCACGCTCGGCGCAGACAGGCCGTGCGCCAGCTGCTCCGAGTCCGCGTTGCACTCCGTCTGCGATCGGAGCCGCGCGAGCACTGCGACATTCAGATCAGAGACCTCACCAACCGCACCCGCTGGGAGGTCAGGATATGGATTCGCTCTGCACGTAAGACATGGACTGAAGGCCTCCACAAGGCCTGGCGCAAGAGAGATTTAGCAAGCGCTCAGTTTTTTTGCCTAGACCGCGAGCTGGCGCTGGCATGGGGCCCAAGCGTCGCTCCTACTCGGCAGCGCGCAAAAACGTTGCATCGGCGGATGAACTCGCGCCCGCCCTGTGGCCCCCCAGGCACCAAGGAGGCCTCGCCGCCGCGCCAGTGAATGTAGATGATCTTGTAGCTGCCAGGGCCAGCCTAGCGCCACAGGGAGTGGGGGATCGGGACTCGGCTGGGGAGCTGGGGCTTAAGGACCCTCGTAGAGCTACGTGGGTGCTCCGAAAGGCCTCTCGTCGTCGCGTTGTGCCGGCATGGCCCCTGCCTGGAGAGATTTGGCCCATACTGCTCGAGCCCAGATATTGCGATCTAGCCATGTGTTGGCGGGTGGCGGGTAGGTTCCCTACGCGCGCGGGTTTCTCGATTGGCTGGCAGACCCCCAAGGCCGACGGTGGCGCCAGAATTGCGCGCGGCCGCTGCCCCCTCTTTCGCGCTGTCGCTAGAGGGATTTAATTCTGTGCCGCGCGGAGCGCCCGCTGAGCGCGACCGCGGATGCATCCCTCGCCGCAGGCGTGAGAGAGACATCTTGGGTGCGCGCGCGTTGTCCGAACGGCTGCGCAACGCGCGCGCGCGGCACATTTCTGTGTTCGATGGCAAGAAGAACGCTTTCGGCTGTTGCGATCGCGCTCGCGTGCATCGGAGTCCGCTCGACGCTTCCCCGCGGACTAATGCAGACCGTCTCAAAGACAGGCGCGCCACGCACCCCTTGCATTCGGACGGCGCTGATCGCCCCGCCATCCTGCATCTCGCGAGCGGGGCCTTGATGGGAGACCCCGGTGCCCCAGGCGAGTTTCGCGAGGACTTCGCCAACCCCTGGGGGGTGGGCGGGGCAGAGTTGCGATCCCGCCCTCGTTGCCGCGTGCCCCGTCTTCTCCCAGGGGCCCATGCTGATCTGCAAGCGCGTTGAAAAACTGGCGCTTTGTTCGCTGTTTCGCGAGGGCCCCCTCGACGAAGCTGCGCGGGGAATGCTAGGCAATGCCTCGGATCGTTGCGGCCGCGAGCAGAACACAACAAAAACAAGTGTTGGCCCCTCGCCGCTGCGGCTGCAATGCCAGCCGCTCGTCTTGCTCGGCCGATGTTGGAAGGGGCCAGGATAGCCCCGCATGCGCGGTGCCTGGGGCCGCAGTTCTTCGCCCTCTGGGGCTTTTCCCCCACCGGCTGCTCATTGGTTACCAGGCGGCCAACAGGGGGTGGCTTTCGCTCAAGTATACGCGGACCTCGGGGGCCCCATTCAAGGTGAAGAGGTTAATGTTCATACCAGCGGTTGAAGGTGCGCTCCTGTCTGGGCTCACCCCGCATCTCTTCGCCGACGCCCAACGAGCCCAACTCGACGTCGCGCTGCTGAGGAAGATAAGGTGCATCGTGGCGGGGGCCATGCGCGACCGAACTGGAGACCGCCCCAGGTCATGGACCTCGAGGCAGGTCTGGAAGTGGATGACGATCGTTCCGACCGCGGCGGGGCCTTTGATCCAGCGCGTGAGGTGGCGCCGGGAGATCGTCGAGTGGCCGCGTGCCCACGCCCGGGTCATCGCGCTCTTGTTCGGTCAGCTTGGCGTCGAGGACGCCCCCGCCGCAGCCCAGGGCCGCTTGGCTGAGCGCGCCAGCCCGTTCGCCGTTCGCTTCGCCGCGGATGTATACAAGCTAGAGATACTGATTGATAATGAGGAGTGGGGGAGTCACGCGGGGGGAGGACATGCGGACTCTATTTCACGATGGTTATGTTTCGCACCTGTCTGCCAATGATGACGCTTCAGCCCCGCGCGAGATTCGGCGACGCGGCGGCGCCCCCGCGGGCGCGATTGACCTGGGCCCGCAGCGCGCCATGGAGAACAGTGGCGGCACTCCGGGGCCCGAGGGGCGCGTGCCTGCATCTGCGCGACCTTCGACGGCAATCTGCGCGGCGCTCGGCCCCTCGCACACGCCGCTCTCGTGGCCCGCAGAACGCGCGCCCAGGGTGGGTCCCATGGTCGGTTTTCGTTCCACGCCAGATGCGTCGTTACCGATCGGCGCCTCGTGTGCCGCGCCAGCTTCGCGTTCCAGAAAACAGCCGAGGCTCATCTCGCACGTGCGCGCCGCTGGGACAATTGCGAGACGTTCTCAGCTCATGCTATCCACCCTGTGGCGCAACCCATGTTATCACGCCCGCTCTGCCCTGCGACCCCTTCGCTGATGTGGCTCAGCTTCAAGACCATGTTTGTGAGAGGCATCTTCGTTTCCTTCCTCATTGGCATCATCGCCGCAGCCGCGCCCGCGCGGCGCCTGCCCAAGAGGCCGCCGCTGGCGGGCGAGGCCGACGGTGCCCCCGCGGCAGCCAAGGCCAAAGGCGCGTTACCAGGCTCAGGTCCAGCTGCGAGCGGAGAAGGCTCAGGTCCAGGCAGCTGCGAGCGGAGAAGGCTCAGGTCCAGGCAGCGCGGCGCCCGGGGCCGCGGCCAGTGGCGTCAGCGGCATGCAGCGGCGCGCGAAGCACTTCGGCGAGGTCAAGGACATGGGTCTACGAAGACGCAGCCCAATTTCATCGACGGTCCGGTCAAGCAGGCGCCCGCGACGGCGCGGATGGCGAGGGGCCTCTGGGCGGCGGGCGTGGGCGCGCACTGCCCGGGCGCCGGCCTCCCCGAGGCGACGGCGGCCCACGACGCAGGGGCGACGTATTCTCAGGAGTGAAATCCCGCGGCAAAGGCCGCCAACTCGGCCCTCCCCACGCGCGCATCTTCGATGGGTTCGCGAGCAAATTGCTCGAGCGTGGGCGGGGGCAGAGGGCGCGCGCGATGCTCGAGTGCCCGAGCTGCGGCGCGGCAAAGTATGGCGCGAGCTGTGGGCCTTCAGATCTGCGCGACATCCTGCGCCTCTAGGGGGTTCCCACGTGCTTCGGCATTGCGAAGAGGAAGCTGAGCATTGTGCCGCGGGAAGCGTCGACGCCAGCCGCGCCGCCAGAGTCCGACGAGCAGCAGCTGCTTTCGCCATTCGTGTTCCGATGCTTCCTACAAAAGGCGCCCGAGGAGTTCGGCGCGCGCGGGGCTCCGGGCGCCGCGCCGCCAGGCGCGATGGAGGAGATGATACAGAACGCGGTAGACGCTCGAGATTCAAAGTGCTGACAGGGCGCGCGCCTCGGAGTGTCAGAACGGGGGGGTCCTCCCGCCCCGTGGCTCGGCGTCGCGCATTGCGTGCTTGGCCGTGGGGCCCGTGCTCTCGTTGTAACCGAGTCGCTAGCTGGCGCGTGCGTCACTTACGTTTTGCTGCCCCTGCGTGGGAATTCCATACTGTCGAGTGACAGCGTGGTGGCTGCGAGGTGCCTCAGTGCCTCGAAGTGCCAGAACGGGGGGTCCTCCCGCCCCGTGGCGCGGCGTCGCGCAGTACGTGCTTGGCCGCGGGGCTCGCGGTCCTGTGGTAAACGTGGTACTAACTGAGATGTGCGTCGCATGCTTTTTGCTGCCCTGCTGGTGGGGTTTCCGTGCTATCGTCTGGGAGGTTGTCTCGGTGCCTCGAAGCGTCAGAACTGGGGGCCCCAGGGGCGGCCCCTCCGCCCCGCGGCGCGCCGCCGCGCAGCGCGCGCTTGGCCGCGGGGCCAGCGTTCCTGTTGTAGCCGCGCCATAACTGGAAGGTGCGTCGCTCGCGTTTTGCTGCCCCACTGGTGGAGATGCATATTGGCTGGGCGCCTGGCGGCTACTGCCTGGGCTGGTCGTACTTGTCGGGGCCGATAGGGGTGTCGCTGGCGCTGCGCGCCGCTGTTGTGAGGCCCGAATCTGACGCCCGCCGCCCTGCCGCGCAATCTTTATATTTGTTCTAGCTGTAGTCACGCTGCCGTGAGGCCCGCCCCCCTGTTGATCTGCCTCGGGGTTTATTCTTTGGGGCCCAGGGGTCCCGAGCTCCCCGTCTTCTGGGGTCTGCGCGCACCTTATGCGTCGGTGCGCGTGACCCTGGGGCCAAGTTTCCAGGCCCGGGGCCCGGGCCCCCCCCCCCCCCCCCCCCTCGAATTACGTGGCGTCAACAAGTCGCCAGACGGGCGCACCCTGTTGATGTTCACGAACGTCGAGGTTTAATTCGGAAGCCCACTGCTTAAACACTCCGTTTCATGTACAGGCGTTGCTTGTGGCCCCGTTCGCTCCGCTGCGGGCCCATAGTCGTCTCTCACCGTATATCCTACGACCGTAGCTTATCTTGTTTGCTATGTTTCCTTACTCTTGCTGTATCGTATATTACAGTATATTCGATTATACTATCTTATCCACTCATCCCACTTGTCCGCATCCCTGCTCTCCTCTGCTGCTGCTCCTCCCATCCATATTCCCCATTCGCTTCGTAGCGGGCATCTCCTCGACCTTTCGCTGCTGATCCTCATCCCTTTTATCCTCTTTCTGACCTTGCACTTGTCCTTAACATCATCTTCATCATGGTCCTTCCCTTCGCCCTTCTTTTTGCCCTACCACTATCCTACATTCGTCCTCCATGGATGTATCCTCTTCCTCCATTTCCTCTTCGTCCTCCTGCTCATCTGTCATAGCCAGTTTGGCTCAAGCGCTTTTCTGTGTCCACGGCGTCTTGTTCCGGCTAGCTCTTGGGCTTGTTCCAGGGCGCCCCCCTCCTTCTAGCAATGGCAGCCATGAAGAAAGAGATCATGGACCTCGTCGCCAAGTTCAGCAAGAAGGAGGAGGCCCAGGGCGCCCTGGAAGCCATCGCCGCGATGGCTGCGGAGAAAGGCGACGTTGCACAGCCGTTTCTGGTAGGCGTGCTCGACAAGGTTCTCGAGGCGGCGAGTGACAAATCGAAAAATGTCGCGACCGCGGCGGTTGCCGCCAGCAAGGCCATCGTGGAGAACATGAGCATCTTCGCCATCGACGCGGCCATGCCGCACTTGCTGGCCGGGCTGGCCGTGAAGGCCAAACCCCCGACGAAGGAGGCCACGCTGAACGCCATCTCCGTGATCGCGGAGAAGAGCCCGAAGGCCATCGTTACGTCGGGCGTGTCCTCCTGCAGGAAGAATATTGAAACGCAGTCAAAAAATAGTCCGGGGACGATTTTCCGACGATGTTTAAGACCATTTGGGAGCATATGTTGATTATTGTTATCTGTTCAGCCAAGATTCGCCTGCAGGTGGACACGCCCGACCTAACCCGAAGGCCATCGGCTACGCGCTGGTCACGCTGTGCGCCCCGGTGGCCGAACTCACCTGCGACATCAAGAAGGAGGTTCGGCGGCCCGCCCCCCCCCAGGCCTTCCCGCCTAGGGGGCGGCGCGGCGTTTCGGAACAAGGATGAAGAGGAGGAGGAGGAGGAGGAGGAGGAGGACGAGGACGAGGACGAGGACGAGGAGGCGGAGGAGGAAGAGGAGGAAGAGGGGAGGAAGAGGAGGAGGAGGAGGAGGAGGAGGAGGAGGTCGAGGACGAGGAGAGGACGAGGACGAGGACGAGGAGGAGGACGAGGAGGAGGACGAGGAGGACGAGGAGGACGAGGAGGAGGAGGAGCAGGAGCAGGAGCAGGACGAGGAGGACGAGGAGGACGAGGAGGACGAGGAGGACGAGGAGGACAAGGAGGACAAGGAGGAGGAGGACGAGGACGAGGACGAGGACGAGGACGAGGACGAGGACGAGGACGAGGAGGAGGAGGAGGAGGAGGAGGAGGACGAGGACGAGGAGGAGGAGGAGGAGGAGGAGGAGGAGGAGGAGGGAGGAGGAGGAGAGGGAGGAGGAGGAGAGGGAGGAGGAGGAGTCTTCTGGGAACCGTCTCCGCGCCCTCGGAGAAGGCGCAGGAGAGTTCCCCAGAAGGCCAGGGGGCCTGTGGAGTCTTGAGGCTTCCCCAGACATGATCGCGCCGTCAAGAAATCAGGACGGACAGTTTTTCGCTATTGTCGGGCCCTGGGGGCCCTCGCCGGGCCTCGGGAGCATCAAAAAACGACTCAGGATGAATAGCCCGTCCTGGGGAAAGGGTCCGGACTTCCGGGGACGCCGTCCTGAAAAAATTAGGACGTCGCATGTTTGGGTCCGAGAAGGCCAGCCCTCGCTGCTTTCACCCTTGGGGCGCGTCGGCGAGAGGTGAAGGCTGCGGCGCTGGCGTGCATGACCGCGATCTCGGGCTGCACCGGGAACAGGGACCTGGAGCCGTTCCTGCCCGCGGTGGTCGACGCAGCCTCCTCGATCCGAGGAGCAAACGATGGCACACGGTCGGGCCGAGGTACAAGATCGAGGTGAGTTCGGGGAGGGTGCCCTAAGTACTGTTCTTCGCGTTTGTTGGATGTTCTTGTGCATCCCTGGGGGAGGGTACCCTCGAACCCAGACCCCCGACTTCGTGATGGTTGTCGCAACGTCGACCCCCAGAGGTCTGGACCCCTTCCCCGGGACTGGTTTTTCATCACGAGCCGTTTTTTGACGTTCCTGGGGCCTGGAGGGGGCCCCCAGGGGCCGAACATAGCGGAAAACCTCCCGTCCTGATTGTTTCATTCCGCCAGGGTGTCTGAGAAAGGTCTTCAGTTTGGCCAGCGGAGGGTCTCGTGTTCCTGGGGGATGTCCTCCTGCCCTAGGCCCAGCCGTAAGCATGATTCCTTCGAGGCCTGTGTAGGCGTCTCGGCCTGGCGGCGCCTCCGGCGCCGCCCTTGGCGCGCCCTGCGCCGGTGCAAGAGCCAAGCCCCTGCAAAGGGGGCGTTAGTAAATGGGCTGGCAGCTGAGGGTACGTTTTTAGTGGCGTTTTCAAAACATTGGCCTGCCGCGCACAAGTGCGAGGCCATTACCCCCGCCGAGAGTTCGGATGGTGCGTCGACGTCTGGGTCGTCCCGACCTATCACGCACCAGTGCGAAGCAAATGCCCTGCCGCCCCGTTCTCGCTTGAAGGGGCCCCTGGACTGCCGCCCCGTTTGCTAGCGCTCCGTCTGCAGGGGCTTGGGGATGACACCCGCGCGGGCCTCGGAGGGAAGTGCTGGGCATGCCGTTGTTTTGCTCCTCCGTCGATCACCAACACGCACAAGTGCGTGGAGAAGCTCGCCGGCTGCATCTTCGTGCAGAACGTCGAGACCCCCGCGCTGGCCGTCATGCTGCCCGTGCTGTCCCGCGGTCTCAACGACAAGTCCGAGGAGGTCAAGCGCACGTGCTGCCTCATCGTCGACAACATGTGCAAGGTGGTGGAGGATCCCGCGGCCGTGGTTCCGGTGATGCCCAAGCTAGAGCCATTGGTGAAGGCAGCCGTGGAAAAGATCTCAGACCCTGAGGCCCGCTCGGTGGCCGAGAGGGCGTACGGCACGATGTCCAAGGCCGCCGCGGGCGCGGAGCTCAAGCATGCGACTGTGGAGAGCGCCACGGCACTATTTGAGTCCAGCTTGGGCGGCAAGATTGACGATGAGGCAAGGCTGTCGTTGTCGTACGTCGCTACCCTAGCTGCCGCTGCCACCAACATGCGCTCGTATGACCCAGAGGCGTGGAAGAAGAGCATCGCCATCTGTGCTCCTTACGGCGAAGCGATCGACGACATTCGCACCAAGATGGAGCTCGCATCGAAGCCCGCAGAGGAGGTCGAGGAGGAGGACACGGAGGGCGTGGATCTGTATAAGGGTGGCTTCTCCCTTGCATACGGTACTCTCACCCTGCTGCGCGACGCCAAGATGCACCTGAAGCGCGACCGATTCTACGGGCTCCTCGGTCCCAACCAGTGCGGCAAGACGACGCTCATGCGTGCAATCGCCAATGAGCAGCTTGAAGGTTTCCCCAAGCGTGACGAGCTCAAGTCCATCTTCGTGGAGCACGAGATCGAGGACGAGGAGGTGGGAGTGCAGGACGACGGCTTCCCGATCCTGAGCGTGGACAAGCCAGGGTGGTGGTGGGTCATGCACACGTGCAACGACATTTACAAGATTGCGAACCCTGTGAGTGAGGAGAAGGCGAAGGAGGTCATGAAGGAAACTGGCTTCGGCTACCCTGGCGGCCCAGACCGCGCTGCCCACCTTGACAACCCCGTCACTTCCTACTCTGGCGGATGGAAGATGAAGATGCAACTCTGCGCAGCGCAGCTGATGAACGCGGACGTGCTTATGCTTGACGAGCCCACTGGGCATTTGGACGTGGACAACATCAAGTGGCTGGAGGATTGGCTGGAGTCCTTCACTGGCAGCATCATCTGCACGTCGCACTTCTCCCCATTCCTCGACAAGATGTGCACCCACATCATCGACTTCCAGGACCGCAAGCTGAAGACGTTCAAGGGCGAGAAGGGCAGGACCCTGACGCAGTTCGTCGAGAAGTATCCGGAGAAGAAGTCGTACTTCGAGCTCAGCAACGAGATCATGAAGTTTGTCTTCCCGGAGCCCGGGGCCATGGAGGGTGTGAAGAGCCGAAGCAAGGTGATCCTGAGGATGGACAAGGTCACCTTCCAGTACCCCACCAAGGACAAGCCCACCATCATGGACGTCAGCTTGACCGTCTCGCAGGTCAGCCGCGTGGCCGTGATTGGCGCAAACGGCGCGGGCAAGTCCACTGCCATCAAGGTCCTGGTCGGAGAGCAGAAGCCCACGGAGGGCACCATCTGGAAGGCCTCGGGCCTGCGCATGGCCTACGTCGCGCAGCACGCCTTCCACCACCTGGAGAAGCACATGCAGGAGACGCCCACGCAGTACATCATGTGGCGCTTCGCAGGCAACGACGACAAGGAGAGCCTGGAGTTCAAGAGCACGGAGTTGTCCGTGGACGAGGAGAAGGCCAGGGCGACGAAGTGGTGCATCGATTCGACCACTGGCAACGTCAGGAGGTGCACTGACCCCAAGGAGGATGCTAAGAAGGCCAAGATCGACGAGGCGGGCGCGGTGGTCCCCGACGCGTGCGTGAACCGCCGCCAGAAGAAGAAGGAGAAGACCTATGAGTACGAGGTGAAGTGGCAGTTCAAGGCCATGGACCAGACCACCTGGGTGGAGAAGGATACCCTCGTGAAGATGGGCTACCTGAAGATAGTGCAGCGCGAGGACGAGAGGCAGGCGGCGATGGCAGGGCTCATGACCAAGCAGCTCACGCAGCCCTCTGTGGAGAAGCACTTGGGCGACTTCGGCGTGGACCCCGAGTCCGCCTCCCACACCCAGATCAACCAGCTCAGTGGTGGCATGAAGGTCAAGATCGTCTTGGCCGCCTCCATGTGGCAGAACCCGCACGTCCTCATCCTCGACGAGCCCACAAACTACCTGGACCGCAACGGCCTTGGAGCCCTGGTGCTGGCCATCAAGGACTACAAGGGTGGCGTGCTAATCATCTCGCACAACAAGGATCGGCGGCGAGCGAGAGGGGGAAGTGAGAAAGCGAAAGCCTTCTCAGAAGATGGCGGGACTCCTCAGAAGCCCTCCAGCATTCTGAGAAGTGTTCTGTGTCCTCAGGGAAGGCTTAGAACAGTTCTCAGAAGACCGGGGGACCTCCGAGCCTTCTGAGGAGGCCTTCTCCTTCTCCTTTCCCCTCCGGGCGCGCTGCCCAAAGGAGTTCTGTGAAAACGTTGCCACCGAGAAGTGGATCATGAAGGGCGGCTACCTCCGCATCGAGGGAGAGTCCGTCGAGGCGGCGGAGGACGACAAGGGCGGCAACACGGTCGTCGAGGACGTCTACGACGGCGCCGGCAACAAGATCGACGTCAAAAAGAATGTGTCTCTCAGCGCGAAGGATGCCAAGAAGGCAATCGCAGAAGAGCAATCGCCATCTTGGTTGCCTCGATACGCCCGTTTTGAAACGCAACACGCCCCGTGTTCAAGACGTCCGTGTCAGTGCGTTGCGTGTTGGCTCCACGTATTGGGCCACGTGTTGGCGAATGTATCGCGTCGGACCTACGTTTTCAGCCTACGTGTTGAGCTCCGTATCAATACGCTACGTGTTGCGTGTTGCGTATCGGGGCAGCTCAGATCGCCATCAACATAAACTTTTGGCGCTCCGCGTGGGTTTCTTTGGATCCGCGCTGGGCTTTCCGGGCGGCGCCTCCGGCGCCGCCCCTGGCGCGCTCCGCGCGCTAGGGAGGGGGGTCCAGCGCAGATCCAAGAACACCGCGCGGAGCGCCAAAAGCTCATGTCGATGGCGTTTGCTTTCTTCTTCTAGGCAATCAAGGATCTCGAGAAGAAGCTGAAGGACGGCAAGAAGAAGAAGACCCTCTCGGAGGAGGAGTGCTGGGAGATCGAGGACAAGCTCAACGAGCTGAAGGAGCAGCTGTCCAAGGAGTGATGCAGCTCCCCTTGGCGGCAGCTCTCCACTGCCGCTTTGGGATCCACGCTCCGCGCAGGAAGGGTAAGCCGCTGGGGCGGGCCCGTGGCGTGCAGAGGCTCCGCACAGAATGCACAGTGCTCGCGATTGGCGAGGGCGTTGGGGATTGGCGTGAAACGGCGTGCGTTGGGGATTGGCGTGAAACGGCGTGCATCTTTCCCAGCAGTGCAAAACATGCCAGCGGGCGCACCTGGGCGCCTGTCGATCTCTTCGTCCTTGTCCTCGGCTTCCATGCTGCCTCGTTGCCCTCCTGGTCCCTCCCGTCTCCCTCTCCCTTCCTTCCCTTCTCCCTCCTCGCCCTCGTCCTCCTCCTCTTTCTCCTGCTCCTCCTCTTCCCTCCTCTACTTGTCTCCTGCCAACCTCATCTCCCTCCCCACCTCAATTTCCTTGCTCCCGCCTCCTCATCCATCCTCCCGTCCTCATACTTCCTCTCCTCTGCCTTCTGTTCTTCCCCACCTCTTCCTTCTTCCCACTCATTCCTGTTCACCACCTCTTCCCCTTCCGAGTTCCACATCCCCTGCCCCGCTTCCCATTCTTCTTATCCGCCTACACCCCTTCCCCTCACCTTTCCCCTCCTGTTTTTCCTCCCTTTCTCATTACTCTCTTGCCCGTCTCCAGCCCGTCATCGTGAGGCCAAGTCTGGACTGTTGGTTCATCGTATCATTTTCCGCCTCGCCCTGCCTTGCCTGCATGGTTTCTGACCAGAGCCGGGCCTCACGCGTATTCGCCCGGAAGCCTCGCCGAAGGCATGGATTATCGTTATTTTTTGATGCATGTATCGCTCTCCGCTGGGCTATTCGCCCCCATCGTCGCCCCCGACCTGGTGCTGCTGCTTCTGCTTCTTCTCCTGACGGGCCAGTTTTCCACCACCACTACCATAGGTAGGACGGGGGAGAAGGGAGGATGGGGAGGTCCTCCGCCTCCTCCTCCTCCTCCTCCTCCTCCTCTTGCTCCTCCTCCTCCTCCTCCTCCGTTGCCATTTTGGCTCAAGTGCCAACAGCGGCAGGCGGGTTTCCCTTTGCCCATTCGCACTGAGCGGGCAGCTCTCTTCAGAGGGCGATCTGGGCGCGAGCCCAGGCGGACACAATCTTCTCCTCTTTGTCCGAGTGCGCATCGCACTCATTCGTGCCATGGCGGACGCTTCCATGACAGAGCTCATGAATCAGATGCAGATCAATCTGAATGCCAGCATCTCACAGCAGATCCAGGCCATGCAGACCTCCATTCAGGCTAGCTTCACCGAGCAGTTCGGGGTGCTCTCCAACTCTGTCAACCTGAGGCTCGACGACCAGAATGCTGCCATAGCGATCCAGACGGCACATCTAAAGTCTGTTCAGGAGACGGTGAACAAGCACTCGGCCGCGATCGCCATCCTGCAGGCTCAGTCTAGGGCATCCAGCTCGACGGGTGCGCCAAGTTCTTCTTCTTCAGAGAGTCGACGCCAGGATAGCGAGCCCAGGCACAAACGCAACCGACATGACGGTGAACATGAGGCAAGCGACTCTGCACCACCAGGTCCGCTCAACTCTCGGTCGTACTCATTCGACAAGTGCCGTAGATGGATTGGATCGTTCCCCAGACCTCTGCTCGCCAGCAAACGACAAGCGCACTTTGAGCAGGTCAAGAGCCAGATCATGACGGACATCATGGTCAACAACGTCACCCCTCAGTTCCATCGGATTAGTCAGTCGTATAGTCTCACCTTCACCAGCGAGGCCCTGGCCAAAGAATTCTCGGAGGTCTTCAATAATGCTAACGCCACATGGCAAGACCCCAGGGATGGTGGGATCCACTTTCTCAAGTCGCGGACGGATTTGCCGAAGGATGTCAGAACCACACAGCGCGCCCTCAGCAGATGCTGGGACCCGATCATTGAGCTCTTCGCCGAGAGCCCAAAGTACACGCCGCAGAGCAAGCCCATCATCAATGGCTACAAGGGCACCATTCATTGGACTGACGGGGAAGATGTATGGCCGCTGGTGACATGCACGGATGTGAATCGCGCCGCCTTCACCTTCGACGTGGACCAACCTACGTGCGACCACTTCGTCATCGACGTAGCCAAGCTGACCACGATCATGGCGGACATCAACAATCGTGGTGCATATATCTAGCAAACGCAATCGTCACACTCATCGGAGGCTGGTTCGGAATGCAATGACTATTCATGTTCTTCTTTGTCTCTTTCTGCGACCCCTGCTGCTTCCTCATCGGCACCGGCGTTGGCGCCAAGTACCTGCAGTCCTGGGAGTACTGCGCCTACTACTGCCATGTCGCCATCGCCTCCCACCTTGTCTTCCTCAAGTTCCAGCTCCCCTCCAGCGTCATGGTCTACTGGGGGTACAGTAGGCCCTTGCCAGCACGATCTCTTTGGCCCTAGAGTGGCCAAGCCTTTTCTTCCCGTGCAGCCGCTGCGTATGTGCTCGTGGAATGCTCAGACTCTTTTTCACTCCCTCTCCACCCCCTTCCTTCATGGCGTCAAAAAGTTTAAAGCGTTGGCCAGGCTCTCGAGGAAAATGGATGTAATCTGTGTACAGGAGACGCACGGTCAGTCGGGGGACCTCAGTGCCCTGGAGAAAGATTATCAGGACTTTCTGGTCTTCGGGTCGTTTGTCGAGGACGCTCATGCTGGGGGTATTGTGTTCCTTGTCAGGAAAACTCTGATTTCGCTCTTCGACTCTGTCTCTGAGTATCAGTGCATACCTGGTCGCATCCTCTCCCTCACGCTTGTCGGGAGCAAAGGCATCCTGCAGTTGTCGGGGCTTCACCTGGATCCAGACTGGTCTGAAGGCTATAGTCGTAACGTTCTCAGTCGTCTCTCACATCATCTCCTTCCTCAGTTTCAGGCATGCAGCATTATCATGGGTGATTTCAACTATCACGAGCAGGGTGAAACCAGGTACTACGTCCTTCCTCCGCACTCATCTCCCTCACCATCCAGGCTTGCTACAGTTTTTGACCATATCTTCCCGTCATACAGCGAGGTTGAGCAGACTGCGTTTACACATCGTGCAGTTATCCGTGGTCGTCAGTCTTATGCAAGGCTCGACCGGATATATATTAACTTGGACACCCCCACCCTGCTGGACCATAGGCCGAACACTGGTGTCTTCTGGGAGGTCACCGCGAAGAATGAGCCTTCAGACCACGTCCCCGTCTTTTTGTGCATGCGTCCTCCTCGCGCCCCCGAAGCCAGCATGCAGAACATCCCTTCTTGGATTGCTCGTCACCCCCAATTTCAGGAATACGTGGAAGATCATATTGCTGCAACTAGTCTAAGTACTGAACCCCAACTTCGAGTTGCTGAGATAAAAGAGATATTTCACATCGCTGCTGGGGATGTTCGCCGCTTCGTGGAGGTAGCAGGAGCCAAGTCTGACCCAGAGAGAGCGGCCTGCTCCCTCAAGCTTGTTCGCGCCGCCCGCTCTGCCAGCAGTGTGCACGCCTTCCGTGCCTGTCGTGGATATCGCAAATTGTTTACGTTTTTTAATCCGAGTACCATGTGTTGGATAGATCAAGGTGCATTTCATACTCATCTAGCAGAACTTATGATATCAATATATGAGGAGGAGGAGCAACAGGTTTTGCGTGATATGCCCGAGGGTTCCGTTGCTGCAGAGCAGGCTATTCGTAGAGTTCGCCGCCTGGCGTCTGCATGGGCCGCGGCACGGCCGCGCATACGGCTCTCTGCTATCCGTGGTCCTGATGGTGAGGTGCATTCTGATCCTAACGAGGCTGCTTATCTTCTGGCCCGTCATTGGGGACAAGTTTTTGATAATCAACATGAACCTGAAAATCTTGCCGATAGCGATACTCCAGGGGACGCCCATCCGCTGGTTGGGTTCATCCAAACAGTAGATGGCTCAGGTGAACAGTATGTGACTGCATCTCACCAGAGATACGATTGGATTCTGGAGGAGTCCGCCTTCTTTGAGCTGCTTCAGGCGAAGAAGCATGATTCAGCTGAAGGCCCAGACGGAGTCCCGTACTCTGCGTGGCGGAATGGTGGTTTGGTCGCCCGTACCGCCTTGTTTGACCTGTACCGTCACATCCTTCGATCAGGCCGTCTTCACCCTCAATTTAACCATTGCCGTGCAGTTTTCTTACCGAAAGGAGAGATCGAGAATGAAGGGGAGGAGGTGAGAGACGTCAATGCCGTTCGTCCCTTGTCGTTATCGAATACGGACAATAAACTCGTCAGTGCCGCCATCGCCTCGGTCCTTAACCACGTCGCCGCCGAAACCTGCCATGTCGTCCAGAGGGGATTCGTGAAGGGGAGGATGATGAATGACAATATCATCTCGATCGAGGGAATGATGACGGTCTGGGGCGTGGTCTTTCACGAATTGAAGAGCGGTGTCGCCCTCTTCGACTTTAAGAACGCCTTCCCGAGCGTCTGGCACAGCTGGATATTTTTTGTTCTGCACCGAATGGGGCTTCCCTTTCGGATGACGGGTGCCATTGCTGCATTGTACGAAGATGTCTGGACGCACATTACCCTGGGAGATTTTGGAAAGTTTGGCTACGAAGCCCTTCGGGGCATGAAACAAGGCTGTCCGTTGAGCGGAGTTTTGTTCGCCTTGGTCCTGGACCCCGTTGTCCGATATATCCTGCAGCTACGGCCTCGTCTGGAGTTCGAGCTCAGTGCCTTTGCGGACGACCTGTCGGTTGTCGCCAGGGACCTGTTTAAGTCTTTGCCCTTCATCATCAAGCGGCTGCTGGTCTCAGGTGCTGTTACAGGACTGCACCTCAACCTTCAGAAGTGTGTGATAGTGATGATCAACATCGCTGAGGCGAATGAGGTCATCCAAGGGTTTCAAACGCGTGGGCTCAATGTCTCTAAGTTCCTTATTCAAAGGTCTGGGAAGCTTCTTGGGATCACTATCGGTTGGGATGGCTTCCGCTCTTCTTGGGACCCTGTGGCCAAAAAGCTTTACTCTCGCACCGGTGACGTGCTCAACTTGGGTCTCAGTTTTGTGAACAGCATCCAAGCGTTCAACACTTATGCTGTGCCGGTCTGCTCGCATGTGGGACAATTTTACCCACCCAGCAAAGCCTTGATCAGGCAAGAAAGAGAAAGTCATCAGCGTCTGCCTCGGGCCCCTCGCCACTCCTTCCCCCCCAAAGCCATGTTCCACTTGAAGGCGTTGGGGTTGCCGCTCGAATGCAGGTCCATCAGTATTCTCGCCCGAGCCTCAATGTTGAGGACAGCGATCAGGTCTGAGCAGTTTCAGGTGATATGTGATCGGCTCTCTGCAGCTGAAGGCGATGATGAATATTGCCCTGCTTACAAGTTGCACCTGTTTTTCAAGCAGTCTATCCTTTATTTCATGAAAGCTGAATATGATAGATATATGGCCATTCCTTATGCCCCCTCGCTCAAGCCACCCAAACTACTACAGCAAGCTATCACCAAGTTCCTTCTTCGGAAACGTGAATATGTCGTTCCTGCCGAACTCGTCATCCATAGAATGTTATATTGGGATAAGACCTGTACTCCTGCTGATGCTGATCTGACTATTATTCGTGTGAATGCTGTAGGCCAGAAGCTCCCTAGTTTTGTTATTACATCCATCCTCAAATCTCTATATAATGCCTGGCCAACGACTAGGAGGTTCCGACAAGCTACTGCCCAGTGTGTTTTCGGGTGCTCGGGCCCTGGCAACGACACCATTCCCCACTATTTCTCGTGTCCTGTTGCAGTTCCCTGTATTAGGAAACTGCTTCCCCAGCTCCCCCCGTCCTGGGGGATTGACCCCCTTGCCAGTATTTTGCCCCACAGGTGGCCGTCCTCTTCTGCCACTCTCTCCCCCTGTCTTGCTCGTGAACAGCAGCATGCCATAGCTCTTGCCTCTGATCTTTTGTTCACTGCTTTCAACGCCTGCCGCAGGAGAGGGGTTCTCGGGAGGCGAGCAGCTCGGAAGTTTGCTGCGGAGGCCATTCGCGCAAGGGCGCGGCAGGCTAGCTTCCGCTCGGTGGTGATGAAGGAGTTGTTGCTCTAACTCGGTTGGCGCTCCTCCTCCTCCTCCTCCTCCTCCTCCTCCTCCTCTTCCTCCTCCTCCTCCTCCTCCTCCTCGTCCTCCTCTCATCCTCCTCCTCCCCCTCCCTCTCCTACCTATGGTAGTGGTGGTGGACAATCGGCCCATCATCTCCTCCGCCGTCGCCATCTTGGCTCGGGCCCGCTCCTCCCTAGGATCGGCGGCGGCGGCGCAAGCGCGGCAGCCCACGAAGAAGAGACAATTGCGCAAACACAACTTCTCGGAGGACAAGGCGCGGATCTCTTGGATCGGCGGTGGCCTCCCTGGCGCGTCTGGCGCGCCGCCTGCGCGCGGGCTTCGGGCGCGAGGAGGGAGCTCAGCGTCGGAACGAAAAATCTCGAGGAGCAGAGATTGGCAAGGACAGAGATGCTCGAGGTCCGAGCGAAGATCTTGGATCGGCGGTGGGCTCCCCTGGCGGCGCCTCCGGCGCCGCCCCTGGCTCGCTCCGCGCGCCAGGGGGGGGGGGTCCAGCGCCGATCCAAGGATCCAAGAAATTCGCGCGGACCTCAGACAAAGTATGTTAATGCAGCGTTTTGTCCCTCATGGCGATCGTTTTCTTATTCATTGTTTTGCCGATCGGTGCTGGCCCTCGCACCCCCTCCGCCCCCATGGAGTGGATCTTGGCTGTGTGTGGCGTCTGTTTCAAGCAGGTGGAGTCTCCCCCACAGGACGCACTGTGGCAAGCAGTCGCATTCAGCAGAGGCCCGGAGCCAGAATCCCCCCACCTCCCCCCCCCTCCCGCCATATGTCGAAACGCCGAATATCGGAAGCCGCGCAAGGGCTGCTAAATCCGTGGCTGCTAAAATCGACCTCCGGGAAGTTGTCTTCGTCCTTCCGGGAAGAAGCCCGTTGACTGTTTCGCGTGCCGCGCCTCATTCCGGGAAGTTGTTTTTTCCTTCGGGGAGGGCCGTTTTAGCAGCCACGGTTTTGGCAGCCTTCGCCCAGCTTCCGAGACATAAACATAAAATTCGACCCAGGAAATTCGACCCATGCGTTCCCCAGGACCATTTTTTCATCCCGAATCGGTGTTTGACGCTCCCGAGGCCCAGTAAGGGCCCCGAGAGGCCGAAATTATAGAACAACCTCCCGTCATGATTTTTCCATGGCCCGAGGAGGTCTGGGTCTGAAGTAGGGGAACGGAGAATGGCACAAACCCAAAACGCGGAGGTCCGCGCGGATTGCTCGGAGACGCGCTGGACCCCCCTGGCGGCGCCTCCGGCCGCGCTCCATGGCGCGCTCCGCGCGCCGGGGGAGGGGGTCCAGCGACAATCCGAGAAATCCGCGCGGACCTCCGAGTTTTCATGTTTATGCCATTATTCGCTCCCCTAGAATGAGAAAACGCTCACTGTGCTGAAGTCGGGCTTGTCCCTCTACAGGAGGAGAACGCAAAAATAGTGCAGAAATGGTATGGGGACTATTTTTGAATATTTTTGGGCATCTGTTGGATATTTGTTTTAACAGATGTTCGTCCAAAATCCTCCTGTAGGGGGACACGCCCGACTTAACACTATACAGTGCTTTGTTCCTCATGGCGCCTTCTGCCATTTGCCCCTCCCCTGCAGCGAAGCCGCAGCAGTGCTCTCACCGCTCTGGGCTCGGGAGGGGCTCGCGGTTCCCGGGCAGATCCCAGTCGAGGAGCTTGCCCGCAAAGGACGAGCAGGAGGAGGAGGAGGAGGAGGAGGAGGAGGAGGAGGAGGAGGAGGACGAGAACGAGGACGAGGACGAGGAGGACGAGGAGGACGAGGAGAGAGGAGGAGGACGAGGACGAGGAGGAGGACGGAGGAGGAGGAGGAGGAGGAGGAGGAGGAGGAGGAGACCGGAGGAGGACGAGGAGGAGGAGGAGGACGAGGAGGAGGAGGAGGAGGAGGAGGAGGGAGGAGGACGAGGGCGAGGAGAGGAGGGCGAGGAGGAGGAGGAGGCGAGGAGGAGGAGGAGAGGAGGAGGAGGAAGGTGCGGAAGAAAGGAAGCAAGGAAGGAAGGATGGACGTAGGAGGAGGAGGAGGAGGAGGAGGAGGAGGAGGGGGTGGAGGAGGCGGAGCAGGAGGAGGTGGAGCAGGAGGAGGAGGAGGAGGAGGAGGAGGAGGAGGAGGAGCTCCACCGACAAGGGAAAGACTCGGCCAGGCGAGACTCGGCCAGGCTGATCTCGGCCCGGGCCGAATTCGGCCTTGCCGAGGCCAGCCTGGCTGAGGCCAGTGCGGCCTCGCCGAGCTCCTCTGGCCGAGTTCAGCCTGGCCGGGGATACCCCCGCCGAGCTCACGCAGCTGCTGACCTCCCGCCCTGCCCCCCTCGCACGTCTCTCGGCGGCGCGCCCGGGGGGACAGCTGAGCAGGGGCATGCCGTCTCGGAAGGCGGCGGGGCTTCTCGGAAGCCCTCCGGCCTGCTGAGACGCCGCCTCTGTCTTCGGGGGAGCCTGGGGCACTCTTCGGAATTCCAGAGGCCTGCCGAGCCTTCCGAGAACGCCTGTCGGGCGGGGCTTCGACGAGGACAACACCATTCCAGAGCGATCTGGAGCGGTCTCGGAGCGTTCTGGAACACTTTGAGAAGGCAGCGGTGCCCGACACAGCAAGCCTCCAGAGCCGCAGGATCTCCAAGATGCCCGCTTTATCCTCATCCGATGTTTGTTCCTCGTCCTGGCTTCGTCTTACAGTGAAGGCCCATGCCAAGAAACACCCTGCTTCCCTCCAGGGTGCCCTGGGTTTCTTGGGCTTCGGTGCTCCTTCTATGGAAAGCGTGACGTTCCCACACCAAACATCGATGGACTTCCTGGGGTCTCGGGGTTGGATTTCTTGTGGAAGGCTTCTTGTGGTCGGGCCCCTACTGTAGCCCGACCCGACCCATCTAGAAGCCCCCAAGAGGCCCGAAGGGGCCCACCAGAGGCCCACCAGAGGTCCAAACGAGGCTCGAACACGGCCCCCCAAAAGGCCTCAAGACTCCTGCCAGGAGGCCCCCGAGAGACCTGCCTTCGCCCCTGGGCCCGCAGCCGAATTTCCCCCCCCCCCCCCCCCCCTCCGCCTTATCGGGGTGACCCGACCGACGCGTGTCCGCCCGCTTCGGGGGCCAGCAGTGGCCCCCTCGCGCGCCCTGCCCTCGAGGAGGAGGGAGGAGGAGGAGGAGGAGGAGGAGGAGGAGGAGGAGGAGGAGGAGGAGGGAGGAGGAGGCGAGGGAGGAGGAGGAGGAGGAGGAGACGGAGGAGGAGGAGGAGGAGAGGAGAGGAGAGGAGGAGGAGGAGGAGGAGGAGGAGGGGAGGAGGAGGAGGAGGAGGGAGGAGGGAGGGAGGGAGGAGGGAGGAGGAGGGAGGAGGGAGGAGGGAGGAGGGAGGAGGGAGGAGGGAGGAGGGAGGAGGGAGGAGGGTAGGAGGAGGAGGGAGGAGGGTGGGAGGGGGAGGGGGGAGGGAGGAGGGAGGAGGAGGAGGGAGGGAGGAGAGGAGGAGGAGAGGGAGGAGGGAGGGAGGAAGGGAGGAGGGAGAGGGAGGAGGGAGGAGGGAGGAGGAGAGGGGGAGGAGGAGGAGGAGGAGGAGGAGGAGGAGGAGGAGGAGGAGGAGGAGGAGGAGGAGGGGAGGAGGAGGAGGAGGAGGAGGAGGAGGAGGAGGAGGAGGAGGAGAGGAGGAGGGAGGAGGAGGAGGAGGAGGAGGAGGAGGGAGGAGGAGGAGGATGGAGGAGGAGGAGGAGGAGGAGGAGGAGGAGGAGGAGGAGGAGGAGTAGGAGGAGGAGGAGGAGGAAGGGAGGAGGAGGAGGAGGGGAGGAGGAGGAGGAGGAGGAGGAGAGGAGGGGAAAGGAAGAAAGAGGAGGAGGAGGAGGAGGAGGAGGAGGAGGAGGAGGGAGGAGGGAGGAGGAGGAGGAGGAAAAGGAGGAGGGGAGGGGGAGGAGGACACTGCCGCGGATTAGGTTGCTCTATGCCTTGCTGGACCATTCCAGTTTGTCTGTGCATTAGTTTATCTACACCTGTCCGCGGCTTAATGTGCTGTTCGCACGGCCTAGATCGGCCACATGTTGGTTCTCTTCACGCACGAGCACTCTGGCCAAGAAGCCCGAGTTTGCCCTACCCAAAAAAAGGAGGAAGAGGAGGAGGAGGATGAGGAGGACCAGTGTAAACCCAAGACGCATCAGCGATGTTGCAGTAAGCCCTCCCACCAAATTTCTTCTTCCTAGGGGTCTTGGCGCCGTTGGGAGGCAGCCGTCTGACAATCATCAGCCGCTACAACACCGTTCCTGGGACTTCAACGCCGCGAATCAAACATACTGTTGCGCCGTGACGGTCCTGATTCGTGCCAGGACACCACTCCTGGAATTTGAACACCGCGAGTTAAATTGACTGTAGCACCTTGACAATCTTATATCGTGCCACAACAAACATGTTCGCAACCTCAACCACAATACTTTTCAAACTTTGCCATGCGATCTCGAGACGATTGTGCGCGGCGCTAAGGCGAGAGCCACACTTACAAAGGGAGCCGGCCTCCATCCGTGAAGCTTCTGCAGATTTTGAAGAAGAGTGTACGCGGCGCTAAGGCGAGAGCCACATTGTGGAAAACGGCGTCCGTGAAGGTGTTGCAAACTCTTAAGACGAATGTGCGCGGCGCGAAAGCGGGAACAACATTTTGGAGAACGACTCGCCCTGCGCCCGTGAACATGTCGCAGATTCGGAGGACGATTGCACGCGGCCTTAAAGGCGAGAGCCACACTTTGAAAGGGGCCCGCCTTCATCCGTGAAGCTGTCGCCAGTGCACAGCTGAAGGATTGTAAATGGCGAGGGGGTCTCGGGCGAAGCGCCCGGCCCGCCCTGCCGACACGTCCCGGGTTGCGACAGGGAGGACTTTTTTGAGGAGGACGGATGGAAGAGGAGGAGGAGGAGGAGGAGGGGGAGGAGGAGGAGGAGGGGGAGGAGAAGGGGGGAGGAGGGGGAGGAGGAGGAGGAGGAGGAGGAGGAGAGAGGAGGAGGAGGAGGAGGAGGAGGAGGAGGAGGGGGAGGGGAGGAGGAGGGGGAGGAGGAGGAGGAGGAGAGGAGGAGGAGGACGAGAGGAGGACGGAGGAGGGGAGGAGGAGGCGGGGGGGAGGGGGGGAGGAGGAGGGGAGGAGGAGGAGGAGGAGGAGGAGGAGGAGGGGGAGGAGGAGGAGGAGGAGGGAGGAGGAGGAGGGGGGGGAGGAGGGGGAGGAGGAGGACCTCCTCCCACCCCCCCTCGCACGTGGCCCCCCCCTCCCACCCGCGCCCCCCAGGGTGACCCGACCGACGCGTGCCCGCCCGCCCCGGGGTCGGCAGCGGCGGCCGCCGCGCCAGGCGCGGAGGGGCGGAGGGGGGGTGGGCAGGCCCGCGGGGGCGCGGTCGGGGCCCGTGGGAGGGGTCGCGGGAGGATGACCACGACGCCGACGACGACGACGACGCCAACGACGACGATGAGGACGACGAGAACGACGCCGAGGACGGCGACGACGACGACGACGAGGACGAGGACGACGACGACGACGACGACGTCGACGACGACGACGACGACGTGGACCCCAAGGACAAGGGCAATGACCCATCCAACCCGAAGTGCAAGGCAAGAGCGGCAAGGGCTACGGAGGGAACCTGAATGGCCGCGCTTGCTTTCAAGGGAAGCAAGCGCGGCGCGCTGAGAGTTGGAGGCGGTCCAGCACTGGTTCCAGCCAGCAGGAAGGGCGGGCAGGTACGAGGGTATGGGTTCGGTTTGGTTCGGGAAGTTTTTTAGTTGTTTCTTCTTGTGGTGGCCGTTTTCGGGCCCTGGTGCAGCGAAAAACGCATCTGGGGTGAACAAGTGCACCAGCTGGACCCAGGAGGGGCTCTGGGGACCGATGTTGACCGGATTGGTCTAACCCCCCTCCCCACCTGACCGGTTTTGCTGGGGCTCCCCCAACCAGTTCAGGCCCCCTGGCCGCCTCTAGGGTAAGTCGATATGAGATATGAAGCATCCAAGAAAGGGCCTCGTCTTCGAGGATCGAGGAGAAAGGAGGGCGAGGAGGGGGCGAGGGAGGGAGGGAGGGGGACGTGGGCGAGGAGGGCGAGGGCGAGGACAAGGGCGAGGAGAGGGGCAATGACGAGGACGATGAGGGAGGAGGACGACCAGGGCGGGGAGGAGGAGGGTGAGGGGATCGCCCGGGCACGCGATCTGCTTGTTCAGGCCCCCCAGATGGGGCCCGAGCAGATGAGGTCGAAGGGTCGCTCCGCATCGACGGTGCATCGACGATGTGACTCGACTTGGAGCTGGAGTTTCCTTACGAAGATGGCGCCGATGCATCGCCAAGCCTCGCCGATGCCTCGCCGATGCATCGGGAATGCGTTGGCGATACGGTGCGGTCCTCCAGCCCCATCTGCCCAGACCCCCGACGTCTCGGGGGCCCCCAAACGGGGTGGTGACCACACCGTGCGGTGAGTCGGTGGGGATTCAGGGTCACCGCACGGTTTTGGGACTCGGGTCGTTCTCCGAGGATGTCTCGGGCGAGAGGGGCCTCCGGGGTCCCAAAAGCGTGCGTTGACGGACCGTGCGGTGAGGTCTTGGGGGATTTGGAGGTCACCGCACAGTCTGTCACCGCACCGTTTCGGGACTCCCAAGACGTCGTGATTTTTCACAACGTCGACCCCCCAGAGGTCTGGACCCCCCTCCCTGCGGCGTGGAGCGCGCCGGGAGCGGCGCCAGAGGCGCCGCCAGGGGGCCCCGCGCTGATCCAACAGATACGCTCGGACCTCGAACATGTACGGTTTCATCTACGTAGAAGTACGCTCGGAGCTTTCGAGCATGTACGTTTTTTTTGCCAGTGTTCCTGCCTCGAGAGTTCTTGGTCCGATGCTGACTGCTTCGGACGGGGCTAGGACGAGGATAAATCCGTTCCAGATCTTTCTGGAACGCTTTCAGAGCGGTCCGGAGCGCTCAGAGAAGGCCGCGTCGCCCGAGACATCCTCCAGAGCCGCCGGATCTTATAGGTTCTCGATTGATCCCCACCCGATCTTATCCTCGTCCTGACTTCGTCTTACTTCGAGTCGGGGATCGACTACCGAATTGCTTTACTCCAAAATTGGTTTTCCCGCCGAAGAGGCAAGGAGCACGTAGAATGTTGGCGAGTCTACCGGACATGCTTCGTATTCTTCGTAGACGCGGCGGAAACATCAAGTTTGGGTTCACCAAACTCCCGTAGTCGATCCCCGACAGTCGACCCGCATAGTGAGGCTGGGCAACCTTCCCAGGGCTACCCTTGCACCCCTGCCTCCTCGGCCCACCCTTGGCCACTCTCGTTGGCCGCGCCCCGCTCGAGGAGCCCCGCGATGCCCTCCCACGGCCCTCGCGCCCTCCTCGTGCACCCCCGTGCGTCGCGGGGAGGCGGCCATCTTGGAGCGACTCCGCGGCGCCCACGGCGGGGACGCCTCCGCGAGACGAGCGATCGATCTCCGGCGCGTTGCTCAGACCTTCGGCCACCTCCCACGCCAAGGGACGCAGCGGGCTGCAGTGCACGCCGCGGTCGGCCGCCCGCCCACCTCCCACCTCCTCCTCCTCCTCCTCCTCCTCCTCCTCCTCCTCCTCCGCCTCCGCCTCCGCCTCGCCTCGCCGCCCCACGGCCCTCGCGCCCTCCTCGTGCGCCCTGCTGCTGCGGGCCGCCCGCAGTGCTCCTCCCGCCTCGCCTCGCCGCCCGCGCGCAGGCGAGGCGCCGCACGCGCCCCGCCCCGAGGACCGCCCGGCCTCTCGGCGGCCGCCGCGGCCCCCCCCCCCCCGAGCGGCCGTGGCCCGCCCTGGGCGGCCGCCGTCGGCATCGCCGTGGGGAGCAAACTGGGATTGAGTCGGGCCTGTCCTGTCCCCCATACAGGGGGATTTTCGACGAAACATATAGCATACTCGAGAATACTCCAAAATGGTCAGGAAATACACAACAAATACTCCCCAGACTATTTTTTTGGACTATGTTTTGATTATTTTGGGGGTATTTTTTTATTTGTCGTCGAACATCCCCCTGTAGGGGGACAGGCCCGACCTAAAACTAGGGGCTCGGCATCGCTCAGGCGAGAGGATTTCTTCTCGGCGAGGGCCACCGAGTTATGATGTTCCAGCTCGCTTTCGCCTTGACCGCCAGGGAAAGAAGTGCGAGCACCGAGAGATTACCGAAACTGGAGGGCTTTCCGGCGTCGGGCCTGGGGAGGCGATACTCGTTCGACATGGTTTCGATACTTGTCTGGGCGCTCGAAATGGTTTCTGGTATGGAGTCCTTAATTACGATGCGAGCAACATAGCCATCGAGGAGTATCTGAGGTAATCTTGCGAAAACTGCCCCGCGAGAGGCGGATGTCTTGGATGGGAGCTGGGACCCCCCTGGCGTTAAGTCGGGCCTGTCCCCCTGCAGGGGGATTTTCGACGGAAAATTAAAAATACACAAAAAATATTCCAAAATGGCCAGAAAATATACAAAAAAATAGTCCCCAGACTATATTTGGATTATTATTTGGTTATTTAATCGCTTCGCTCATTCCGCCGGCCCATATTGTCGCACCGTTGTGGGCTAGCCGAGTTTTGGGGCCTCTTGGGGGCCGTTTTGGGGCCTCTTGGGGCCTCTTTTGGGCCTCTTGGGCGCCTCTTGGGGCGTCTTGGGGGCCTCTTGGGGGCCTCTTGGGGCCTTTTTGGGGCCTCCTGGGCGCCTTCTGAGGGCGGAGGGCTCGATTTTTCAGTTCTCGGTTCCCCTCTTGAGCCCCTCTTGGGCCCGTCTTGGGGCCTCTTGGTCCGTCTTGGGCGGCACTTGGGCCGTCTTGGGGGCCCTCCTGGGCCGTTCCGGGGCCGTCTTGGGAGCTCGTGGGCCGTCTTGGAGCGGTCTTGGGGGCCTCTTGGGCCGTCTTGGAGCGTCCGGAAGCCGAAAAAGCCAGAACGCAAAAAACATCGGAAAAACCAATGAAAATCAACGATTTTGGCCTCTTGGGGCCCTCTTCGGAGGCCTCTTGGAAGGCTCTTGGGGCGTCTTGAAGGCCTCTTCGGCTGTCTTGGGGGTCGCTTGGGCCGTCTTGGGGTCATCTTCGGCGCCTTGGAGCGCTCTTTGAACGTCTCGGGGGCCTCTTGAGCAATCTTGGGGGCCTCTTGGGGCACTCTTGGCGCGCTCAGGGCGGCCTGAGAGGCCGCACCCAGAAGGAAAACCATCTCTGAGTTGAACCGGGCGGGACCTGGACAGGCGGCGGGCGGGGTACTTTTCGCCGGGGGACCCCCAGGGGCCGCCCCGCGCGCGCGAACTAGTACAATATACAATTGTTAACCAGTTACCGGAGATCTTAGCACGCCTCTGGCCCGTTGGGCCGGCGAATTTTGGGGTATTTTTTCTTTTCGTCGAAAATACTCCTGTAGGGGGACAGGCCCGACTTAACCCTGGCGGCGCCCCCAGCGCCGCCCCTTGGCGCGCTCCGCCCGCCAGGGAGGGGGGTCTAGCACAGATCCAAGAAATCCGCGCGGACCGTCGAAAGTTGATGTTTGTGCAGTTGTTTCTTCCTTTGAAGTCCAGACTGTTGAAGGTGTCCCGAGCGAAACGGCCAGGCAATTCGGGGAGAAAAGCGTTCAATTCGCCCCGCTGCTCGCTGAATCACTGAAGCGTGGCTTCAGCGCTTAGTGGAGCAGGAGGGGTGTTGGAAAATCTGCCCAAACGCGCCCCACTCGCCAAACGGCCCCCAAAGTTGACGACCCAGGAGTCAAGACAACGGTAGCTGGACTCCGGGGGCCCACCTCGTCGCCACACGTGGACGCAGCTCGGCAAGCTGATGCGTCTGGACCCCAGGAGGGGATCAGGGATGGATTGCAGCTGCCGTTGCAGCAACTCGCCCTGCTCCGAATCGCTCCTCGGGGGTCGTCGCCGGCGTCGTCGCCGGCGACGACGGCGGGGACGGCGACGGCAGCGGGGCGAGGATAGCGGCGGAGGCGGCGGAGGAGGAGGGGGAGGAGGAGGAGGAGGAGGAGGAGGAGGAGGAGGAGGAGGAGGTGAAGGAGGAGGAACGGCGGCGCCGTCGTCGTCGGCGGCCGCCGCCGCAGCCGCCGCCGTCGGAGGCTCTCGGTGGCCCTCGGAGCTCCTCTTGGGCCTTCCGTGGCACCCGGCGGCCGGGGGCGGCCCGGGTGGCGGCGGCGGCGGCATCGCCGCCGTCGTCGGCGTCGGCGTCGTCGGCGTCGGCGTCGGCGTCGGCGGCGTCGGCGTCGTCGTCGTCGTCGTTGTCGTCGTCGAAGTCGTTGGAGACGATCGGCATCGATCGAAGGATGGTCGAGGTGTTCTTGGGCGTCATTGGTCTTTCGGGGGGCAGCCTGGGGCGCCCGGGGCCTCTGCCTGCAGAGATCATGGGACCTCCAGAGAGGCCCAGAGGCCTCCAAAGACCTCTCGAGGCATTCGGAGGCGGAGGACGTCGTTGCCGCCGCCGCCAGCCGCCGCCGTCGTCGTCGCCGCCGCCGCCGCCGTCGTCGTCGTCGTCGTCGTCGTCGTCGTCGTCGCCGCCGCCGTCGCCGTCGCCGTCGCCGTCGCCGTCGTCGTCGTCGTCGTCGTCGTCGATCGTCGTCGAGGCCGGCGCGGGCCGCTGCGCCGCCGCCCCCCCCCCCCCCGGGCGGCGTCGACGGCGGCGGCGGCGGCGTTGGCCTCCTCCTCGATGCCACGGCGGCTACGCGGGACTTGCCTACGCTAGGTCCGCGTCGTTGCGACCGGCGGCGACAGGGGGGGATATCATAGCGTGGGCCGTGATATTTCCCCAGATTTCATGGCGCCTCTTCTTATTTCATTACGGCCCTGACCCCCCTTGGGCCGCGCACATGCCGCCGGCCATGATTTGCGCCCCCCCCTCTTGGACGCCCCCGTCTTGACCGCCCTCGATTACGACCGGTGCCGCCGACCCTGAAGGGGAACGACGACGACGGTGGCGGCGGAGGCGGCGACGCTGACGCGGGTCAGAGTCCCCCTGGATGCTTTTTGGCGTCTCTTCGAAACGCTCTCGGGGGCCTCTGGGGAACAGTTCAGGGGCCTTTTGGGAGCCTCTGGGGCCTCTTGGGGTCCTCTTCGGGGCCTCCTAATAGGGGCCTCTTGGGGGCCTCTTGGGGCCGATCTTGGCCGGCCAGGCCATGCATTTCGGTTCTCAGACTTGTCCACATGCCTGTGGCGCGTCGTGGCCACACTCTGATCCAGTGCTCGGGCTATTGTCTCCGATGCGGGCTGATGCCTTCCACGGGCGCTACTCTGCATCCCGGCGCGGCCGCTCCGATTAGACTGCGGCGCCGTGCCGGTGCGGCCCGATCCGGCGCGCCTGGCGATGCGGGTCGATTGTACGACGCAGTGCTGACTGATCCTGCAATCCCCTGCCCCCTGCGCGTGCCTCCCAGGGTCCTGAAACTCCCTTGCTGACGGCGCTGCGTGGACGGAGGAGGACGGATTTTTTTGAGGAGGACGGATGGAAGAGGAGGAGGAGGAGGAGGAGGAGGAGGAGGAGGGTGATGATGAGGAGGATGAGCCACGCGTCCTGTTGTCATCCTTGCTCCCATTCCCTAAGCAGTGCTTGCACTTAGGGTCTCTTATGTCTCCTCGAAGGAACTGGGGTGGCCGCCGTCGCCGCCCCGTCGTCGCCGCTTGTCGCCTGGGCCTGTCTGCTGGTCTGCCGACGATCTGACCGCCGTCGCCGCCTCGTCGCATCCCGAGACTGCACAGCATAGACTGCACCGCATAGATTGCACCGCATAGATTGCGCCACAAATATTGCACCAAATAGCTTTCACCACATAGCTTACACAACATCAACTGCAACGCACGGGTTGCACCTCATGGACTTCACAACCTAGGTTGCCCAGAAAAGATCGCATCACAGGGACTGCACAACATAGATTGTACACATATTGTGCGTAGTTTCATTCACGATATCTTGTGAGGATTTTTGTGTTGCTGTATCTCGATGCGATCCAGAAGCATTGTGCACACACGGCGGGCTCGCCGAGCATTGAGTCACAAAGAATGAACCTTCGGTCTGACCCTCCCGTCTGCTGTTCTTTGCTCATATTCGTTTCTGTCTGTGCGCCAGCACCCGCCCGTCATGCCCCGCTAGCAGCCATTAGAACATATATTCCACGACCTAGATTGCACCACGTAGGATGCACCACATAGCATTCACAACGTTTTTTTTATATTGTTATTATTATTAGTGTTATTATTATTATTGTTATTATTAGTATTATCATTATTATTAGTATTATTATTTTTACATATACATTGAACCACATCGATTGCAGCGCATGGATGGTACAACATAGATGGCACCACATTGTGCAATATGTATATATATATATATGTATGTATAAGTATACACACATTGCAACACGTTGATTCTCCCTTCTGAAACGTATTCGGATCTACCCCCAAGTGGTTAACGGTCCCTTTCGTCGCGCTGCAATCTTCATACGATTCTGCCCCATCGCCTATCCGAAACATGAACGCGTACCACCCCATGCAGGCTGGCATCGCACCCCTTCATCCTCTGGGAAAAAGTATTCGCGCACAATCGTTTATCACAACTCGTGAGTTTTCAAGAGCTTTTTGCAACATATGGGACGAAGTGCACGCCCGCGCACGTCGTCGCGCGCTCATGCTGGAATCCTTGAAACACCGTAGGTTTTTTTAGGGATTTCAAAATCGAGTACCCCGAACACATATATGTGTATTCTATATATATATATATGTATGTATACACATGGTTTCACAACAGATGTTCCAAACAAGCTTGCGCCCTCGCCTTTGCGAATTCTCCATGCAACCGTTGGTGGTCCAACATTATTTTAACATGATATCAAACGTGCCTCTCGCTCGTGCATATCGAAATCATTCGGATTCCATTGCGCGCGTGTTGTCGACAACATGTGTACACGTTCGCGTCGTCACGCGCCCATGCCGGAAAATGTCAAACACCTCAGGTTTCGCAGGGGGTTCAAAATCGAGTGTCCCGGGAACATTAATCACATTGTTTTGCAACATCAGTTTTTCAAACAAGGTTGCCCTGGCGCGCTTGCGGATTCGAAACAAAGCCATGGTTGCTTCAACCATGGGAATTCAATTCGGCCAAACGGGCTTTTCGCGCCGCATACCGAATTCATGCGAGCGCCCTTGCGCGCGTTCTGGGGGGGGCACGATCCGTGTAAAATCATACAATATGGGCCACTCTCGCGCGCTTCCCGCGCGCGCATGTCAAACTCTCCCAAAATCTTCATCACCGACGCGAGGACGCCGTCATCGTCGTCGGCGTGATCAGCATCGGCACCGTCACTGGCCCTGCCGTCGTCGTTGTCATCGTCGCCACTGGCACCATTACCACCATCATCGTGTCTACCGTTGTCGACGTTGCCTTTTACACCGCGCCCGCCCAAGTCGCCGACTCGCACTGAAGGGCCCGTTGGGAGCGCCACCGCGGCCGCGGCGATCGCGCCAGACTTGCTGGTCGTTGCGCGCGCGAGCATGCGCGGGCTAGCGCGGCCGCAAAGATGCACCTGCCAACACCAAGGATTCATCGCAATCGCCGCCGCATGGGTTTTGCAAATCAAATTGTGGGTGGGATGGTTGCGTGAGCAGTGGGTTTCACAACTCATCTCGAACAGAAGGGGTTGCACCACAAATATTGCACAACATAGATCGCTAGATGCACACAGCTGTGGGCCCACGTTGGCTAACATGATTGGTATTAGTAGTAGTGGTGGTGGTAGTGTTGGCTGTGGTGGTAGTAGTAGGGGAGTCGCAGCACTCGTCGTATCCGTTGTGTTAATACTATATCGTCGTACGTTCAACGATGTTATTAGACTTCCTCCTCTTGTTCCTCAGTTTAGATGTCCCCCACACATACACATAGATGACCTTTTGTAATTATAATGCAGAGGAGGAAAAAGGAGCCGAGAGAACCGTCCAGCCTCATCGTGAGGGCGCTTAGGAGGAAGATGGAGAAGAGGAGGGGGGAGGAGGAGGAGCCGAGAAGCAGAACCGCCCTCAGCATCATAACGTTCAGGGGAAGGTGGAACGCTACAGTCGAGGCTGATTAGTAGGTCGGCCCTGCCAAATCAAGGGTACCCTTGTGTCCTGCGCTTCGCGACCCATGCCTTCTACATTCCTGTGACAACGTGGCCCTCGGAAAGGTTTTGTGTCCTCTCGCGTGTCCTCTCCAATCAACTCCGACTGTAGTCACAATGGCTCGGAAGCGCTGAGCAAGCGAGGCGACCCACGGGCCAAAGTAGAGTTACGTGCGAACCAGCCTTTTTTGGTCACGAAGTGCTTCGGCGTTCCAGCACTAGGAGGGAAATCATCAGCACCACACCCATCACCACCATCCTCATTATCATTATCATCATCATCATCATCATCATCATCATCATCATCATCATCATCATCATCATCATCATCATCATCATCATCATCATCATCATCATTATCATCATCATCATCATCATCATCACCATCATCATTATCATCATCATCATAATCGTCGTCATCCTCATCCTCATCATCATCATCACCATGATCATCATCATCATCATCATCAGTATCACCATTATCATCATCATCATCATCATCGTCATTATCCTCATCCTCATCCTCATCCTCATCCTCATCATCACCATCCTCACCATCATCACCATCATCGTCATCATCGTCATCGTCAACATCATCGTCATCGTCATCATCATCATCATCAACAACATCGTCATGGTGATCAGATGAGGCCGCTTCCTTTTCGGGGGAAAGCCTCCTCGGAGCTGCTCCGAGGCAGCGCAGCGCAGCCCCCCCTCAGTGCCCGCGCCCTCGGAGCGTGGCCCCGGCGCGGGGCAAACCGAAACCCCGACTTTCTCGGCGACGGACCCCAGTTTTAAGTCCAAACCTGCAGTAGGGGAACGAAGACTGACATAAACATAAGAACTCGGAGGTCCGCGCGGATTTCTCGGATCCGCTGGACTCCCCTGGCGGCGCCTCCGGCGCCGCCCCTGGCGCGCTCCGCGCGCCAGGGAGGGGGGTCCAGCGCGGATCCGAGAAATCCGCGCGGACTTCCGAGTTTTTCGTCCAAAGTTGCAGCTTCTCAGGAGGGAAAAAATTCACACAGACACAATGAATCGTCGACCCCCAGGAAAATATGGGAGAATAGGGGAAGTGGGGGGGATGACGACAACCCAGAAGTATGGGGAAATAGGGGGAATCCTGTTATTTGTGTGTATCTATTTGTGTGTCCCAGGGCCCCTGCAGCTTCTCCAGTTTGGTCCTGACGTCGACGAGTCGCCATCGCCATCATCGTGCGGGTGGTCGGGCCTCGGTGCTTCGCTCGGTGGCTGTCCCTCCGCGGTGGCGTCTTTCTTCTGACCCTCGCTCGTTCGCTTTGTTGCGGGCCCTCGTTCGGCCCCGTCGCTTCCTGGAAGTTTGCGCTTGGCTTCAGTCCATGACAGAATCACCATCATCCTCATCACCACCACCTTCATCGATAACATACCCCACAAATCATCATCCTCACCATGATCCTCATCACCATCACCATCATCCTCATCATCATCATCATCCTCATCATCGATATCATCTCACCACCATCATCCCCATCACCATCACCATCATCCTCACCACCATCATCATCACCATCACCTTCATCGATCACATACCCCACAGACGTCGGATTTCAGAGATCCCCGATTTGCCTCGGCCAGCTTCTGTCCCAGCACCTTCGCCTGGCGTCGGCGCGCCGGCGCCTGGAAGGCTGCCGGCGCCGTCGCCGCTGTCATCGTTCACCCCGAGGGCCGAATATCGACAAATTCTGGCGAGGACCGAAGAACGATGAGGATGAGGATGAGGATGAGGATGCTCTTGCCGATGCTGATGCTGCTGCTGATGATGATGCTGCTGATGATGATGGTGGTTATGCCGATGATGATGCTGATGCTGCTGATGATGGTGATTATGTCGACGATGATGATGATGATGATGATGATGATGATGATGATGGTGATGATGATGATGATGATGCTGATGCTGTTGATGTTGCTGTTGATGCTGATTACGATGATTATGATAATGCTGCTGATAATGATGCTGTCGCTGCTGATTATGACGATGTTGATGCTGCTGCAGATGATGATGCTGATGATACTGATGATGATGATTATGATCTTGATGATTGTCATGATGATGATGGTGGTGGTGATGATGATGCTGATGATGCTGATGATGCTGATGATGATGACGATGATGACGATGATGATGATGATGGTTATGATGATGATGATGATGATGATGATGATGATGATGATGATGATGATGATGATGATGATGATGATGATGATGATGATGAGGAGGAGGAGGAGGAGGAGGAGGAGGAGGAGGAGGAGGAGGAGGAGGCTGCGAAGGGCAGAGTAAAGAGTCACGCGTGTGAGCGACCAGAGGGACGCGGAGAGGAAGGAAGGAGGGCGGGACGGAGTAGAGGAAAGGACGGAGGGAGTGAGGCGCATTCGCAGCCGCAGTAGCCGTTCGCGCGCGCCCAAGCGGCCACCGCGTGAGTAGCGATGCTGAGTTCCCCCCCTCCCCGAACTGAATTTTGAATCCCTGGGGGTGGAGGAGTGGGGGGAGGGGGGGAGATTCGGTCTCTTTACAACCAGAACAACCACTTTACAACCAGATGGGTTACTTTACAACCAACATAGGATTGGAAAGTATGTTTTTTTCATCGAGAACGTCCACTTTGCAACCAGAACGGCCCACTTTACAACCAGAACGGACCACTTTACAACCAGAACGGGCCCTTTTTACAACCAGAACGGACCACTTTACAACCAGCTCAGAGTGGCCATGCGTGTTTGGGCGTTCCGCAAAGTGCTCCAGAGCAAGTGGGCGCTCTGAAAAATGCCCCAGAGCAATTGGGCGCTCTGAAAAATGCTCCAGAGCAAGTGGGCGCTCTCAAAAGTGCTCCAGGGCGCGCGGACGCTCTGAAAAATGATCCAGAGCACGTGGGCGCTCTGGAGCCCGAGCGCCTGAACTCTCTGCGCAGGCCCCAGCGATGCCTCTGAACCCGAGCGCCTGAACGCCCCGCGCAGGCCCCAGCGATGCCTCTGAGCCCGAGGACCTGGTCGCTCTGCGCAGGCCCCAGCGATGCCTCTGAGCCCGAGGACCTGGACGCTCTGCGCAGGCCCCAGCGATGCCTCTGAGCCCGAGCGCCTGGACGCTCTGGCGCTCTGAGCCCAGCAGACTAAGACAGGGCTTGCTAGCAGGGGCCAAGCGGCCTCAACAAGGGCCCCGTGCTCGCACGGGAATAAGGCGACAGCATACGTAGGAAGGCTCAGGGCGACGCGCTGCCCATTTAGGGATCACTCACAGGAAGCGAGCCCAGTGGCCTCCACAAGGGCCCAGCGCTCCAGGGAACTAGGCCATTGGCACCGCGGGTCTCTTGGGCCACGTTGGCCCCTGAAGCCCCACGGTGTTCTGCAAGGGGCTAAGTGCGCCCGCTCCAGTTGGCCCCCTGCTGCTCCTCGTCGTGGAAGATCGAGGTTCAACGTCCCGAATAAATGCAACTATTTCGAAGATCGTTTCTTCCAGCGTCAGCCACGGTGCCAGCGCAGCAACGCAGGTATCGTGCTCGGGCAACAGCCTCAGCCACCGTGCCAGCGCAGCAGCTTGAGCCACCGTGACAGCGCATCACCGCCACCTCTGTTCCTGCTACCACCGCACTTACCGCTGCAGCCCCGCTACCTCCACAATTCCGACTGACCCCCCGCTACTACCGCAAATCCCATTGCAGCCCAGCTACCACCACAGTTCCCACCGTTGCCTGGCGACCACCACAGTTGCCACCGCAGCTTCCCAACACCATGCAGTTCCCATTGTAGCCCCCGCTTCCACCACATCTCCCACTACAGCTTTCCACTGCCATGCAGCTCCAGTCTTGGACGGGATCATGGTTTATTCGTATGTCCTGCGCGACTAGCCTTCGCCCGTCAGAAAAAAAGGCAGAGCAAGCAATGGCAGAACTGACCGACAGAGCTTAGAGAGCAGGTCAAAACTCGAACCCGCCCACCAGCACGCAACATGCCATAGCGCACCAGGTCGCCGCATCGCCAACTCGTGCGCAGTGCTTCTTCGTGCGCGATGGGCAACTTTACAACCAACATGTCTCAAAGAGCCCAAAGCCACCCTTGCGCTTGCCCACGGAGATTTCAGGGAAAGGCACGCGTGCATTCAATATGTGTTTTTACTTGCCTGGTTGTAAAGTGCCCTTCCTGGTTGTAAAGTGCCCTTCTCGGATTTTGTAAGCTGGTTGTAAAGTGACCCATCTGGTTGTAAAGTGCGCTTCTGGTTGTAAAGTGACCCACACGAAGGAAGGAGGGAGGGATGGAGGGTAGGGAGGGGGGAGGAGGAGGAGAGGAGGAGGAGGAGGAGGAGGACGGGAGGTGAGGAGAGGAAGCGAGGAGGGATGGAAGAGATAGGAGCGAGTGGAGAGAGGGAAGGGATAGGGAAGCGGAGTAGGGGAGGAGGAGGAGGCAGGAGGCTGGGAATGCAGGAATGGAGGAGGGACCAGGTAGGGTGACCAGGAGGACCAGGAGGACCAGGAGGACCAGGAGAACCAGGAGGACCATGAGGAGGAGGTGGATGACGAGGAGGAGGAGGAAGAAGGAGCGGGAATAGCGGGAGGCGCGTGAGGAGGCCCCGCCACTGGCAGGACGGCAGCGGCGGCGGCCCCGAGTGCGAGGTCGGCGGTGGCGCCGCCGCGGCGCCGGGCGCTCCTCCGGGCGACGGGCGCGAGGAGCACCGTTAAGTCGGGCCTGTCCTTCTACAGGGGGAATATTCAAAAATAGTCAAAAAACAGTCTGGGGACGATTTTTTTTGCTATTTCTGTTCATTTGGGGGGTGTTTTTTGAACATTTTTTGTTTTTCGCCCAAAATCCCCTGTAGGGGGACACGCCCGACTTACGAGTACCGCTGGGGCGGGGCCCCTCGGCGTCGGACCCGGCCGTCGCCAGCCCTCGTCGGACGAGGCCCTCGCGCGAGGCCTGCGGCCGCCGCCAGGCGAGGCCCTGTCGGACGGGGCCTGCGGCGGCCTTCGGGCGAGGCCCTCGGCGGCCCTCTGGCGGCTCTCGGACGAGGCCTTCGGCGTCCCTCGGGCAGGGCCTTCGGCGACCCACGAGGCTCTCGGATGCCCTCGTCGGCCTGGGCAGCGGCGCGGGATGGCGGCGGCGGCCGTCGTTGTCGCCGTCGTTGCCCTCGTCGCGGCCGTCGCCGATGCCGCTGCCGGCGCCGGCGTCGACCTCCTCGTCCTCGTCGCCGCCGCCGTCGCATGCCGTTTTCATCGTCGTCCTCCTCCGTCTCCGTCCTTTCTCCTCCCTCCTCTCCCCTCCTCCTCCTTCTCCTCCTCCTCCTCCTTCTTCTCCTCCTCCTCTCGCCGGACGATGAGTGGACAGAGCTGGCAGGGCGCGTCGCCTGCGTTTTCCACGCCGCGTGTGTCCCTGACGCATGACACTTCCATCCGTTATTCGGATGGGGCCAGGGTGGGGAGATTCAGTGTGTGGATCTCGCATTCGCCATTCGTGCCGCGCACGTGCAATTCAAACATCTTCCAGCAGTTGCAAGGGTGAGCACGAATCGTATTCAAAGGTGGCTATGGCCATAGCGCCGCGCCCATTCCGTTTACAATGATGGTTGCCAGCAGGTACAGGTATGGAGGCGAATCGTGTTCAGAATGTTGCTCTCGTCCCTGAGCCAGGCACACTAGCGTGAAAAAGGCGCCCAATCACTGACGTGGACGGAGAGCGAATGGTGTTCCACGCATGCCCTTCGACTGGGCCCCACGCGCGCAAGCACTGCAGAAGGCGCTCCAGAAAAGGGCCTTGCCTTGGATCCCGGAGGAAGCCGGCGGAAGCTCGGCGGAAGGCGGCGGAAGGACAAGATCGGGGGTGGACAGACCTCCTACCCTGACACGTCGATTAGTGAATTGTCCGTTTTCGGTTCTCGAGAGGGCGCCGCGGCCGTCATTTTCCAGGCTTGCGCCCGCCAGGTTCGGGCCCGAGGTCGTTTTCACTGAACCACGTTTTGCTAAAGGGGCGTCTGTCCATCCCCGAAAAGGATGTGTCCCCAAGCGATGAAAACGTGTTTTGTTGGTTTGGTGCAGGGTTTCCGGCGTCGCCTGCGTGCTCTGAGCGTGGCCCCCTCGCCCGCGCCCCTGCTTCTCCCAGTGTGCGCAGTGAGGTCCCGCGGTGCCGTTTGGCCGCCTCCGACCGCGGCGTGGATCCGCGCCGCTGCGGCCAGGAAAGTGCCCTTCGCCTCGGCGCCGCCGAAGATGAGACGAAGCCTCCTCCTCGTCCTCCTCCTCCTCCTCCTCCTCCTCGTCCTCCTCCTCCTCCTCCTCATCCTCATCCTCATCCTCATCCTCATCCTCATCCTCATCCTCATCCTCCTCCGGGGCGGGGCAAAATCGGACCAGGAGAAATCGAGGATCTGAGATGGGACGATTTGGGAGGATGTAATTATCGGGCGCTGCGGGTTCCTGAGCGCTCCGGAACGCTCTGAGCGCGTTCTGGAAAGCTCTGGAAGGATCCATCCCTGCCCTGGGCCCGCCTGGGCGGAGGAGGCGAGGGAGGGATGAAGGAGGGAGGAGGGGACGAGGGAGGGATGCTCCCGGCAACTATCGCTTTCGCAGAAGAGTTGTCGCCCCAGCGCAGCGCGCATTGGTATCAAACATTGCCGACCATGACGCATGTGATCGCGGGCGGGTGGTTCGCAATCCTGGGTTCTATCGCTTGGTACTCCGTGAGAGCAGTGTGGGCCCAGCTGCACGGATAGAGGGCGGTCTCTTTCCAGCACGGGGTTTTCGCTTGGCGTCTTCAGCAAGGAGCGGCTCATTTTCAACATTGGGTCTCTCGTTGAACACTTATTTGGACACATGCATGAAGGATCGCATTTGCATTCTGTAGGTAGATAGAGGAAGGTTTGTTTCAAAACGCAGTCCTGCTTGAATGGCAGGCTCATTTGTGCGTTCGTACTTCAAGGGCGCACTTCCCGCAGCATAGGGGAATGTTGGCAGGGACCTGTGAGGGGAGACTTGGGACGGGAGGGTGTCTTGCAGCATCGATGGCGCATCCTATGTGTGCTCTGGTCCCTCGTCCTCCACCTCCTCCTCCAGTCCTCCTCTTCCCTCTTTTTTCTCCCCCTTTTCCACCCCTTTTCTAGCTTACAATTCGCCTGTCGCACATCAGATGCGCGTTTAGGGCGGACTTGGCGCTTCGCTTCCCAATTCTTCACCGCGTACGATCTCCAACAATTACAACTCTAACACTTGCGCAGATGGAGGGCGGGCGCTTAAAAATCGGGGTTCTCGCACTGGCGCCACACACTCGTTGTTACCAGCCAAAGACACGGATGGAGTGAAGAGGGCGAGTCGTTTTCAAAGCGGTGTTATCGCTTCGCCGCCTCAAACATTCCGTCCGACACGCCCAACAGCTGCAGGGCTGGAGGGCGGCACGGTTTCAACATTGGGCCTTCGCTCGAAACGCTCTTGACAAACAGTGCTCGAAGCACGGTGCCAGGCAGCCGTCACGTGGATGGATGGCGGCTGCCTGCCCGCCAGAATGGATGCGCAGACGCCTAACATCGTGCACCTGCACTTGCCCGGCGGGGCTGCGGCCGTGCGAGCGCCGTGCCATTCCCGGCTTTTCTCTTGGGGGGGGGGGCCTTTCGGCGCGCGCTCGCCTGGGTCTCCTCACTGGAGGGTGATCGTTTATCGCAGCAGGGGCAGTCGCCGGATCGTTCCCTTGCCGCGTGTCTGAGGGCCCGACGGGCGGGGGCGGCTCTTTGTTCAAGCGGAGCTCCCACCTGAGCGGCGGCGGGCCCCGTGAGTGGCCCCCCCGCAGTGGACAGGGAAGATGGTGGGCACCTGTGGGGAGGGAGCTTGGTGCGAGATGTTATCCAGCAGCGCCTTGATGCGCCTTGGGCTTGCTCTGGTCCCCGTTCCTCCTCCTCCGTCTTCCTCCTCCTCCTCCTCCTCCTCCTCCTCCTCCTTCTCCTCCTCCTCCTC
>CAUYUJ010000919.1:0-52500 GCA_963575745.1 Prorocentrum cordatum
CCCCCCCCCCGGCAGTGCGCGCCTCCTTCTCGCCCTCGTCGCCCTGCATATAGGCGCCGACCCTGCCCTCGGCCAGGATGAAGAAGCGGTCGCCGATGTCCCCCTGCCTGGCAACCGGCGGCCCGTGGCCATGCGCTCTCGTGCCGCAGCGACCCACACGAGGCCGAACTGCTCCGTGCCACAAGATGGCCCATCGTCGCCTCTCAGAGCAAGCTGGGCCGTCTCGTCATCCGACTGTTTCTGGTGGACTGGAGCTGGCGTTCAGGAGGGCCGCCCTCGACGGCCCCAGCCTGCAAACCTCTGCGAAACTTGGCCCAGATGTTTCCGAGCCGCTTTGGGCTCCCAGTGTCAATATCAAGTGAGATGCAAGACAGGGCGGGAATAACACCTTAGAATCTCAAACAGTCTAAAACCGACGGTCTATCAACGTAGTGCGAGGTGGCAACTAGGCATACGTGCTCTGGAGCTCGAGCCATCCCTTAAAGAGCAGACGCATACCAGATCAGCCCGCGTCGGGGAGATTCACTCATCGAATCGACTCTGTGCGCCTCACACGACTGCACTGGGGCACAGGGGGGGAAATCGAAACACTTGGCCCGTTGACTCCAATTCAGGTACCCTCCCAGGCTCAGTCGCATCGCAGAGGGTTTCCCGAGTTCGCCCCCGTGACTGCATTGTAGTTGACTGCCAGACCACGACCGCTCGCACACGAGGGCGAGGGGGGCCCGAAGGCCAACGCAAGAATGAGGGGGGGAATGGGGGAACAGGAAGAGGCGGAGTAGGGATCGGAGGGAAACGGCGATGAGAGGCATGAGTCCAACGCAAGGGGAAGCGAACAGGGGAAGGGGGAACCGAGTGGCAAAGGACAAAAAGGGGAGGAGGATGAGGGACAAGTGTGAATCCAAGACGCATCAACGGAGTCCTACAACCCGACGGATCAACGTGACTGTTGCGCCCCGACAGTCCGTGGGGCTTCTCGTGAAGGGCACTGCCTCACTCTGATTTCGGATCTTGAATGGCACGCTAACGGCCGCCTGGTCTGGGACCAATGGTCTCGCAAAAGACAGGTGAGAGGCGAGCCTTTCGAAGATCCTACGTGAGCCACGACTGTGGCAGAAGTCATTAGCAGGTCATTGGTGGGCCATTCGTGGGTTACTACAGTGCGGGCGCGGCCGCAAGAAACCCTCGCAAGAAACCCAACCCTGAGAACCCGTGCGCGAGGTGCACTTGAGGGGAAAACTGGAGCACCCTGAACGCAGCAAATCCTTCAACGGCTGCGGAAAGTCATCGCGAAGCGCGAGGAGCGAAGAAACCCAGGGTACCCTGACGAAACCCATATGGTTTCTTGATGCGCGCCCCCACTGTAAAGGATCAGTTTCAATGCTGGGCCATTTGTGGGCCAGACTCATTACGTGGGCCACTCGCGGGGCCCTTCGGGGACCGATCGCGGGGCACTAACGGGCCAGTCGTGGGGAACCAGAGAAGTAGCGGGGCAATCCATGAGCAGTTGCGAAGGAACGCATTCCCTGAGACGTCAGCCTCACGCATCCTTACAATTACGGGGAACTCGTGGTGCAACATGCGCGCAACGCTGAAGCGAGATCCACATCTTAAACGAAAGAACAGCCCCCATCCTGCAAAGTGTTGCAAATGTTGAGGACGAATGTGCGCGGCGCTAGAACGAGAACCATACCTTGAAAACGGACCGACCTCCATCCGTGAAACGTTTGCAATATTTCAGACGAGTGCGTGATGCGCGAGAGCGAAAACCAAATGTTGAAAACGGGCCACCCTCCATCCGTGAAAGCGAGGGTCACTTTTTGTTGTTGCATTTTTTGTTCAAAAAGGGCCGCCCTCCATTCTTAGGCTGTAGCTAGGTAGATATCACGCGACACGCCTGGTCCGCCCGGCTGACATGACTGGGGGTGCGACAGGGACGCACTACTAGCCAACGTGGGCCCAAAACAGTGTGGTCGAGCATGCTATGTGGAGCAACCTGCGTGGTGCAGTTCATGTTTGAGGAATTTGGAACTGCCAACCGCAGCTCTCCCACCCTCCCGCCCGCGACTCGGCTTGCGAAACCCATGCGGTGCACTTGCGGGTCGGTCTACTTGGTCATGGTTGGCGCGTCTCTGCGGCCGCGCTGGCGCTTGCAAGCCCGCGCGCAGAGCTGCTACAGTCGGGGCGTTGACCTAAGGAACCCTAAATAAGGAACGAGGCCCCTTTGTTCCATTCAATTTACCTTCGATTTCCTATCGGAAACATGAGGAACACCTGAGGCAAGCTGTGAAACACTTAAGGAACACGGAGCCCCTCCCCAACGAAAAGGGTTCCTTCTTCAGGGCCCCGACTGTAGCTGGTTTGGCACAACCGATGCGGCCGCGATGGCGCATACCAATGGCAACGTCCGAGCGCATGACAGAGGCCGCGCTGGCACGCGGGCACTGCAATGCGGGTTGGTGGCCCGGGCGGGCGCGGTACACCCGGCGAAATGCTCAAGAAATCATGGGTTAAGACATTCATAGTCTCAGATTTGGATAAGAAACACAGAATTATTTCTATTGGACTCATAGGGTTTACATTGAAGCATTAAGAATAATCGAGACTCTGGTCGAACATTTAACTGTTCTTAAGCATCGCCTAGGGTGTACAGCGATGACGTCGACACCAGCGGCAACAATTATGATAGTAGTAATGGTGGTGGCGATGATGACGATGACGACTGCATGGCCAGTGTCGGCGCCGATGCTGGTGACGCTCATGACGACGGTGATGTCCACGTGCCGCTGATGCGGTGCTGGAACGATTTCGACGTGCACGCGCGGCCAGCGTGAACACGTGGCCCGCCATCTATCATTCGACGAGGAACGTGCCCCTTCAGCAAGCGCGCAAGGCCGTCCGCGTGATTTCGACGTGCGCGCGCGGCTCGCGTGGTCCCATGTGGGAAATGGTTGGACACGAGCGGCTCGCGTGGTCTCACGTGGGCAACAGGTTGAACGCGAGCGGCTCGCGTGGTCTCATGTGGGAAAATTGTTGCCCACATGTGATTTTCATCACATGAATTCGCCAGGGTGCGCGCGGGGGGGGGAGGGTCGAACATCGCTAGGTTCGCGCGCTGTGCCGCCTATTATCGGGGATAGAATGACGTGAGGGGGACTAGATGGCAATGGTAACACGAATTACGTCGATATCGCACACCTGTCCGTATCACTATGAATACTCTTGCCGATGCGACCGTAGGTAGATATACACATCAGTAACACTTCTCCGTTCCTGCCGATATCACAACCTACCTGACTCACAAACTCCAATCGATCATCTACCTTTCAGACGTGGGGCAATCACGGCGAAACAACCAAAACGACCACCGGGACAACCATCGGGACCAACTATCAGGACAACGATCGGGACAACGATCGGGACAACCATCGGGACAAACATCGGGACGATCACCAGCACATCGGGACAAACATCGGGACCATCACGGGACAACGGTCGGGACAACCATCGGGACAAACATCGGGGCAACGATCGGGAAGACCACCGGCACACCGATCGTGACGACGGCCAGGATCCATCGGGACAAACTTCCGGGCAGCCGAGAGACCATCGTCGGCACAGACGTGGGAGCCACGGCTGGACGAGGTGAGGCTCGTTCTGAGGAGGAGGAGGAGCAGGAGGAGGAGGAGGAGGAGGAGGAGGAGGAGGGAGGAGGGGGGATGGTGAGGGGAGGGGGGGAGGGGTAGGGGGAGGGTAGTGGGAGGGGGAGGGGGGAGGCAGATGAGGATGGGAGGAGGGGAGGAGGAGAGGAGGAGGAGGAGAGGAGGAGGAGGGAGAGAGGATGAGGGAAGGAATGAGCTGGAGTAGGAGGAGAGGGAGGGAGGAGGAGGAGGAGGAGGAGGAGTCCGTAGCCATTTTGGTTCAAGTCCGTAGCGTTTCGCTCAGGGACCGAGGCCTTTTTGGCGTGGGGGAGGCGCGCCCCTGCCTGTGATCCTGCGGCCAGTTTCTGGCTTCAGTTTTTGTGAGCTCCTGCTGGAGCAAGTTTCTACAATTACTTTCTCCGGGCGTAGACCGCCCGCCGCACTCCGATGGGCTCTTCTCGTCGCGGCCAGCCTAGTATGCGTGACGATAAGGGCGATGCTCGGCAGTGGACCTGGGTGGGGCCTGTCAAGAAGCAAGACGAGGACGGCAGTGGATCCTCGAAGTCTCCGTGTCCCCACTGTGGCTGCAAGAAGAACCTTCCCCGCTTCTGGTTCTGCAAGCACTGCCTCCAGCCCCTGTCCTACGTGCAGCCTGCCGCCCAGGCGCCAGCCCAGGGCGTGTGGGCGGAGCTTCCGCCACTGGGCTCTCTGCCAGCTCACGGCGAGTCGGCCAGGGGACCGAAAGGAGGTGGCAAGGGCAAGGGCAAGAAGGGGGAGACCAAGGGGGGCAAGGGCTACTTGCTCTTCCCTGGCCCGAAGCAGGTGGGTCCGCAGGCCTATTTCGGCCCACCGCAGCCCCTGCAACAGGTGCTACCTGCGGGGCTACAGCTTCAGGCATCAGGTTGGATCCCGCCTAGCGCCATGGCTAGCGCGAATGCTGACGAGGACTCGAAGTACAAGGTTGAGGACATACCCGAGCTGCAGGGCCTGCTCCGCACCTTCGAGAGCCTGGGCGACGGCCAGAACGTCAAGTACTACCAGGGCCTCATCGACAGGCTGCAGCGGGCTGCTGAGCCCAAGCAGCCCTCGGTGGGAGCGGCCCAGCACGCGATGCGGGAGGCCAAGCAGCAGCTGGACAAGCGCGTCAAGACAGCGGACTCATTGCGCGACCAGTACGTGCAGGCCCAGAAGCAGGCGGTGCTGGCCCTTCAGGACTATGAGCTGTGCCAGGCCAAGTACCATGAAGCGGTCACCTCGCTCGCTGCAGGCGTCCCGCAAGTTCGGCCAGAACCTCAGGGGCAGGTCCGCCATGGGCTGCATCTGTCTAAGCTCTTGGACGGCGAGGGCTTCGAGGTTTTCGAGGATGACGGTTTGTTCGGTCTCGAGGCTGAGGGGATCGAGATATCGGCGTCTGAGCGCGAGGAGGTCGAGAAGCGCAAGGCCGAGGTGGAGCAGGCCATCAAGAAAGCAGTCGCCGACGCCTTCGGAGCGGTCCGCACGAGGGCGCAGGAGCTGGTGGAGGAGCAGCGGGCTTTCCGCCAGAGATTGGCTGCCAAGCGTCGTCGCACTGGCGAGGAGGCTGAGGGCGATGGGGCGGCGGAGGGCTCCGCTCCGCCCCAGGCCGCCGCCCCAGCTGCGGCTCCCCAGCCTGGCGAGGCCTCCTCAGCCGCGGCAGGCCTGCCCCCGCGGCCGCCGCAGCCCCCTTCCCAGGAGGCGTTGGCTTCAGCTTCGGCATCGGCGGCTTCGGGGGCTTTCGCGGCGCCCGTGGGCGTGGAGCAGTTCGACTTGGAGCGGCAGTTTGCCAAGGCGTCCAGCGTCGCGGCTGGGGTTGCCGGTGCTGGTGATCCTGGGCCAGGCCTTTGACGTGTGGGCTCCAGCTTCTACGATTGCCACTTGGGCTTCGTGGATGGCTACTCGCTCATGGTCGCTGGACTCACCTGCCATGAGACCTCTGAGACCCCCCTCAGACGAAACCCTTGGTAGGCCAGTGTCATCGTGGTGCTGGGACCGCCAAGTGGGACCCTGGGGGTGGGAATCGGAGCGAGGATGGCAGGCAGAGAGCGCCACATGTTCGGGGCACGGCTTGCCTCCCGAAGCGATTGCCACGTGGTCTTCCACACTAGGTTAGGGGGCAGCCCGAAATTGCCCCATGCTGGCCAAGCGGTGGAGTGTGGGGGTGGGAGGGGGGGGGTGGGGGTGGGGGGGGAGCGGGGCGGGTGAGGGGGGGGGGGGTGGGGCGGGGGGGGGGGGGGGGGGGGGTGGCGGCGGGAGGGGGTGGGGGGGGGGGGGCGGAAGCGGGGGGAGCGGGGGGGGGGGGGGTAGCGGGGGGGGGCGGGGGGGGGGGGCGGGGGGGAACGGTCGGGGGGGGGAGGGGGGGTGGGGGGGTGGGGGGCGGGGGGGGGCGGGGGGGTGTGGGTTAGGGGGGTGGGGGGTGGGGGGGCGGGGGGGGGGGGGGGGGGGGCGGGGTAGCGGGGGGGAGGTAGCGGCGGGATCCGGTGGGGGGGGGGGGGGGAGCGGGCGGGGGGGCGTGGGGGAAGCGGGGTACTGGGCTCCGTGGACGATCTCAAGGTCTTCCTCGGCGATGTCTTGGAGTACCAGTACCCTCCTCCCCGCGTTTTGTTCCATGCAGTGATGAAAAACGGCTCGTCAGGTTCAGGAAGCGAATCATCCCGTCATTGTGTGCAGTCGCCGTCGGCGGGGGCGGCGCGTATCTCGTACAGTCTTCCTGGTGTTCAACCCCGTCATCGTGTTCAGTCGCCGTCGGCGGGGGCGGCGCAACCATCGACTATGGCCAGGGCCAGAGCTACGTCAACTCACTCGACTGGGGGTACGAGCTTGGAGTTAGGACGCAAATCCTGGGACCCATTGGGGCTCCCAGGTTCACAGTCGCCACCTACCTATGCCTCAGCCAGGGCACCCTCTCCACAGGAGGCGAGGGAAACAGCGCGTGCAGGGGACGTGGTAGGGTTTTGCAGGACGCAGCAGGCCTCAGACGCGCAGCATCTTCCGCTGAGTCTCCGTCCTGGTGATGGGGGCAACTTCGGCTCTGCTGACACTAGTCAAGGTCTGTCTGCTGATTGTAGTGCTGGGATTTCGAGGAAAGGGGGCCGCCGTTGCATGACCATTGAAACCTGTAACGCTTCCTCTTGGAAATCTCTGAAGACTTATTTGCAGTCCGAGTCTTTCGGCCAGGTTGTCGTTTTCCAGGACTTCGCTGTTGGAGATGATCATCGGGAGGGCACCCACCAGCTACGCCAGTTGGGTTGGAATGCTCTCGTGCACCCAAGCAGAACCACAGACAAGGGAGGGCTCAGTGGTGGGACGGGGATAGCGGTCAGGAGTCACATTGGGATGGGGTCCTTACCGCTGGTCCGCCCCTTTCCTCAGCCACACCGAATCTGCGGAGTTTGGTTGGACATGTTTGTGCCAGGAGGTATCGCGGTGTTTTCGCTCTATCTCGATTGTGATGATCCCTTGGGCCTCAACAGTTTCCAGATCCTCAACAGGCTTGGCGAGGAGCTCCATGGTTGGCAGCTACCCTTCGTGATAGGAGGGGATTTCAACACATCGCCGAAGCTGCTTGCGGACACGGGTTGGGTGGGCAAGATTGGGGGCACAATCTTCCACACTTCCGAGCCGACATGTCGAAAGTCGTCGACATCCTGGACCACCATCGACTTTTTCGTCATCTCGAAGTCGCTCGGGCCCTTGTTCGACGCTGTCTCGATTGACAAACGTGGTACTACTGCCCCGCATTGGCCCGTCACGCTGGACCTCTCTGGTGCCCCCAGAGAGCTCAAGACCAGGGTCCTTGTGGGTCCGAAGGTGTTCCCTCGAGAAGCCCCGCTCGGTCCGCGGCCTCCACCTCCAGATTGGTCTGCATGTTTAGCTCAGCTCGAGGCGCGCGGCGACCAGGCAGCTCTGGACAGGGGCTACGCTAGGTTTTGCAAGCTTTTCGAGGATGAGATGATAGGCATCCACGGCATTGACAAGAGCGATGCGCACAAGTATCGCGGTCGGGCCAAAGGAATGAAGACTAAAATCCATCCAGCTGCACCAGTCTCGGGCGGTGCTTACCCTGTTTCTTCGGCCAAAGGGAGAGCTTGGAGGAAGTGGTCCATCCACATTCAGGAGCTTAGCTATCTCGTCAGGAAAGGAGTGCCTTTGGACCGACCAGATGCCAGATCACTTGTTCTCCAAGTGCTACAAGGGCCTGCAGCGCTCCGTGCCGACCCTTTTTGGCAAGAGTGCGCAGTCTCTGAGACGGACCTGTGTTGCCTCGACTTCTGTGGCCTCGTGCAGTTGTGCGCCAAGGCCAAGCGTAATGCAGAGCGGCTTGAAAAGCAGTTTCAATCGGATCGGGGCAAGGCCTGGAGATCCTGGGTCCAGACAAGTCTGGACAATGGGGCTGGATTGGCCCACAAGTTCACCAAGGTCCCCTTGGGATGGGTTCCTTCGAACCCGAAGGGAGGGCCCCCCTAAGGGGCCCATGGGGCGCATCGACGACCTCATGGACGAATGGGCTAAGATATGGAGTCCCAAGCCCAGCATGAAGGACCTCCCTGATCCCATCAGCCTCCTCACAGAGAAGATCTCCGAGTCCTCCGAGGAGCCCATGGTCTTGACCACGCCCGATCAGATCCGAAAGTGCTGCAGGAAGTTCAAGGCTAGGACGGCGATAGGCGCTGATAGGACACACCCCAGGGATTTCGAGATCCTCAGCGACGGGGCTCTGGAGTGCGTGGCTGCCCTCTGGTTTTGGATGGAGTCTCTCGGCAAGCTTCCCGGGGTCCTGGCCACGATTATCATAGCCATGATCCCCAAGGACGAGGAAGGTGGTGTTCGGCCTATCGGAATCTTGTCAGGGAGCGTCAGGTGCTTTGGGACATATTCTCGGGTACAGGCTGATCGTTGGGAGCGGGCCCATGACAGGCCTTACCATTTCGGAAGCAGGGGGCGTTCGTGCGAAAGAGCGGTTTGGGAGCAGGCTATTAGGATGGAGCACGCGTGCGTTTTTGGGCACTCAGCAGCTTCTGTTCTGGTCGATATGACCAAGTGCTATGAGAAGGTGGTTCATTTCTTCTTGGCCTCGGCGGCCATCAAGCACGGTTTCCCTCTGCATCGCCTGCGCTACCTCCTCTGCTTGTACAGGGGCCAGAGGGTCTTGCAAGTGGGCAGGGTCTGCTCTGAGTTTGTCGCCTGCATCCAGGCGATCTTGGCAGGCTGTGCGTTCGCCACCACCCTGCTAAAGTGCCTCCTTCTCGACCCGCTTGACCATGTGGTTTCGAAGTTCCCTTCGGTTCGGATTTACAATGTTGTTGATGATATTACGTGTGGTGCGACAGGTAAGGCTAGGGCGGTGGCGAGAACGGCGGCCGATGCTACTTTTACGCTGTGCAGCAACCTGGAGAAACTTGGATTCCTGATCTCTCCCACGAAAGGCCTGGTCACGGCGACTTCTCGGGACATTGAGGTTCGGGTGAAAACACGACTATTGCGTTGGAATTTCCAGGTGGTCAAGTCAGCTCGCAACCTAGGGGTTGACTACACTGCTGGTCGGCGCCGAACTCCAGTCCAGGGATCGAGATGGGAGAGTTTGGGGCCCCGAGTTCGCCGATTTAGGGGCCTCCGCTCGGGCTACTCTGGCCTGTGCAAGGTCGTGAAGGCAGGTGGATTGCCAGCAGCTTTTTACGGCACAGCGGCCATAGGCATGAACACTTCCACGGTCATGAAGCTGCGCTCGATCATAGGCCAGGCATCGTTCGGCAAAGGAAGGGGCCGTTCCAGGACTCTGCCGTTTTTGTTGGGCCCGACCAAGGGCTTGGACCCTGTGTTCCAGGCCAACCTCCTGCCACTCAAGATGTGGCAACAGGCAGTGAAACAGAAAAGGGTCCCCGAGCATATCATGAGGGCCTGCGTGCAGGCCTGCCCCAAGGCAGCCTCCAGGACTTGGGACAAGGTTCGGGGGCCTGCTGGAGCCGTGTGGGCGACCCTGGATCGTCTGGGCTGGAGGTTTACTGCTTGGGGCACCTGGGAGTCTTGCCGTGGCTTCCTACTGGACCTCAACCACTTCGGGAAGCGCACCCTCACTAAGTTGATTGACTACAGTACACGCATGAGGCTTCTGGAGCATGTTGGGGTCCCTGATCCCGAAGATCCTGAGCGTGTGGTTCCTCCCCTCCTGGGGCCCATCATGGATACCCTCAGAGGCCTCAGGAGAGCGGGGAGAAACTCAGCTGCCGCCTTTTTGTGTAATGTAGTCGCAGGAGGTCATCCCACCCAGGGTTTTTTATTCCAGGACAGGCGAGCCATCACGCCGCTGTGCAGGGTATGCGGCATGTATAACGGCACGCCTCAGCATCGTTTATTCCAGTGTGATGGTTTCTTTATGTTTAGGCGGGACTTAGACCTGCCGCAGTGCGTGGACAGAGGCTTGCAGCTGGGCGCCTACGATTTCTTGTCGACGAGAGCGCTATGTGCAGACCCAGGGTACGATTGGCCCAAGGTGTCCACGGCCGAGACCTGGCGGTGGGATAAATTGCCAGAAGCAGGTTTCCTAGGCAGCAGGATATGCATCGACGGCTCAGGTTTCGACACGACTTCCCTGTATGCAGCGCGTGCAGGTTGGGCAGTGGTAGCCATGGATCAGAGCAGTCGTTGCGAGGGCAGTGCGTTTGGACCCCTTCCTCATCCCGTCCAGGAATCAGGAGCAGGTGAACTGTATGCGTTGCTGATGGCCCTCAAGCTCATTGGGCCCTCGCAGTGCACCCAGATCTACACTGATTGCCAGGCCGTCTTGGACGTGTGGGCCCGCGGGCCCGAGTCGGACATGTCTGAGGTTGCGTTCTCGGAGGTCTGGGAGCTCGTATGGGATCGTGTTCTAGATATAGGTCTAGGAATGATCTGCCTGCACAAAATTAAGAGTCACATTTCCTGGAGCAGGTGTCTAGAGACCTCTGAGGCCCCCCACTGGGCCTGGGTCGGCAACGGCATTGCTGATGGTCTTGCGAAGCGCGGAGCCCTGGAGCACCCTTGCAATCCTCGCCTCCGCGCCCTCCAGAAACAGAGAAGTTCGGAGGTAGCAGACTTCAGTAAGTTCATTGCGTGTTTTGGGGAGATGCTCAGCAAGCAGAATTTCCCCGATGTCCAGAAATGTAAGGCCCCCCCCCGCCCCAAGCATGACCCTTTAGTTTTGGTCTGTGATTTCAAGGGGCATGCTGTCCACAGGACGGGCACGAAGGGGAAGGGGGCCTACCTCTGTGTGAACTGTGGAGCCGCGGGGTTTTCAGAGGCGTCAGTGTGTGCACTGCCGTGCTCGGGCCTCCCCAGGCTTGCCAGGCTCGCCCACTCCAGCCATAAGCTCTGGATTAGCGGCGGGCGTGTTGTTTGGTGTAATTCGTGCGCTGCTTTTGGATCTGTCAAGCTGTGCCTATTGGGAGGTCCGTGCCCTGGCGCGCCTCCCAACAAGCCAGCGGAGAAGACCCTAAAGCAGCTGAAGGAGGGGAAGGATCCGTCCACCAAATCCTTCGTGGGTCGGCCTGTACCCCTCCATCGGTCGGGGCCCTAGCTGTGCGGTCGCGCGCCTGCTGGCCCTGGCCTCGTTTTCGCGTCGCTCGCCGTCGCCCGCCGCCCAGTTGTCTCGCCTGGAGGAGCTTGGCTGCGCAAGGATCGACAGGATCGACAGGAGGAGGAGGTGGGAGGTAGAAGAGGAGGAGGTGGAAGAGGCGGTGGAGGAGGGATGAGGGAGGAGACTGAGGAGGAATATTATGCAGGTGGAAGGAAAGATCATGATGCTTTGGAGAAGGAGCATGGGTAGGAGCATGGAGTCGGAGAAGAAGGCGGAACTGGAAGAGCAGCATGTGCAGGCGAGGGGGAGGCGGACTGAGGAGGAGGGGCGGGGGACGAAGGGGAGGACGAAGAGAACGGAGGCGCACGAACTCTGAGATCCGACGGCGAGAACAGTTGAGACATCGTGACTCATCACGACCGGAACCCTAGACCCTACCTTTCTGAGTATTTTTCGAGCCCGATCGACGCCAGGATCTCAGAGGAGGAGGAGGAGGAGGAGGAGGAGGAGGAGGAGGAGGAGGAGGAGGAGGAGGAGGAGGAGGAGGAGGCGGACGAACCGGGAGGACAATGCACTGCGGCGGTGCCGTCCCGCGCGCGTGCGAGGTTCACGACCCACGAGGCGGCCGAGAGGTGCGTCCGGTCGGGTTGCGCCACCTGGTCGGAGTCCGAGAGGACGCCGTCCGCAGCCGCCGCCGCCCCCAGACCTCGTCCCCTGAGATCCGACGCTGCCAAAAAATGCCACGTCGCCAGAATTCAGGAGGAACAAAAACACACAGACACAAGTAATCCTCGATTCCCCAGCAAATATGGGAAAGTACGGGCAGTGGGGGGGAAGACAGAAACCCCGAAAATATTCGAAGATATGGGGAATATTTTTGCTTGTGTGCATTTATTTGCGTGTCCTGGGGCCCCTACAAGAAATCACGACCAGTGTGCAAAATTGCAACGCCCCGATCTGAGGCTCCGGCGAGGCGATTTCTTCGATCTGGGCGGCTGGCCTCGAGGTCGGCCCCTGGCGCCCGTGCGTGCGGGGCCTCGCTTGCACGGCCTGCAGAGATGGATATCCGGGGCACCTTGGAGCTGCCGCCGCCCCCAGACCTCCGGCGATGTGACGTTTTCAGTCCGGGCGGTGCCCCGAGATTCAGCCACGCGCAGAGGGGGGCGGGGGGGGGAGGGGGGAGGGCTTCGCTTCGGAGCACCCCTGCTGCGTAGAAGGCGCAGAGGGGGGGTGGGGGGGGAGGGGGGAGGGCTTCTCTTCGGAGCACCCCTGCTGCGTAGGAGGCGCGGGCCTTGCCTATAGGAGTAAGGCCGGCGCCTTCTGAGAAGCAGCCTCCTTCTAAGAGGCCCTCCCTCTGCACGAACGAAACGGGTACGGAAAGAATGGGTACAATGCCAAACAGCAGTTCTTGTTCATTTTGAACAGGACTCGCTGTCGGTGTCGCCGCGGCCTGTGTCCATTCGAGACAGAAGGCCGCCTGCCCGACAGCGGCCGCTGCCGGTTTGGGACAACATTTGCTGTTGGGCATGGTACCCATTCTTTCCGCAGCCATTTCGGGCGTCCAAACTCCCCCCCCCCGAGGAGGAGGAGGAGGAGGAAGAGGAGGAGGAGGAAGAGGAGGAAGAGGAGGAGGAGGAGGAGGAGGAGGAGGACCCGTGTGCGCGCCGCCAAGAGATCCTGGCGTCTCGATTCTCTCGGGCCGGGCGGCCTCGCCTGGCCTTTGGGCCCCCGGGCCGTCGCAGCTCGGGCTGGCCTGGAGAGTGGCACGGGAAGGTGGGCCTCGATAGTTCTGATGCTCCAACCTACTTTAGCCTTGATTGCGGCCAATACTTCTGTCTATATCCACTGCAGTATGGAGTTTCGGGCTCCCTTCCCAAGAAACCCGAGGCGCACCGGATATGCATAGATTTGCCCCCTAGAGGCTCGATTTTAATCCATATCCAGTGCGCCTCGGCCTTGTGGCGCTGCTTCCAAAAAAGTCCAAGAGGCACTGGATATGGATATGAGTCTTGCACGCATTGATCACCAGAAAGAATTTCGAGCGCCAGAAAATGCCCCCAAACTGAAGGGTTTTCACGCGTCGGGCCCTGGGAGACACTCTTTCGGCACTTTTCCGGGTGCTCGAAATTATTTTTGGGATGCGGTCCTTAAGTACGATGGGAGCAGCATAACTCTACAATTTAGGGCTCCCGTGATGACTTGTCGCGACGTCTGCATTCTGTTCGCGCCGTCGGATGTCTCAGGGCGTTCCTCGTTTCTGGCCTGGGGGGCCCGTCCCAGAGCCACGTGCAAGGATGGATCCGGGGCAGAAGACGCAACGTGTGGAACAAATCAAGAAGGAGTGGTTTCGTCGTTTTCGGCGTCTGGGGGCTCTCGCTAGGCCTCGGGGGCGTCAACAAACAGGCTCGGTGCGAAAAGCAGGTCCCTTGGGAGTGGTCCAGAGCTCCAGAGACCCCGCGCTTCAGAAACCCAAAAAAGCGTCTCGGGGCTCTCGCCGGGCCCGCGGGATGTCAACAAGCATGATCGGTACGAAAAACAAGTTCACGGGGAGTGGTCCAGAGCTCCAGGGACCCCGTGCTTCTAAACCAGCAAAAAACAAGACATCGGAGGTTTGGGTCCGCAGCCGCCGCTGGGCTTCGACAGCGGTTTCGGTGGCCCCTCAGCGCCTGGCATCGCTCGGACGTGTGCATTTTTTTTCGGCGAGGACCATCGAGGAGCATCCTTGACCATTTGGCGAAAAAACTACGCACGAAACCGAAAAAGCACAGGGAATGGACGTCCGAGCGATGGCCACAGCGGCGCTTCCCAGGCCCCCTCGCGTCGCGACAAGAAATCTCGGCGGGAGGTTCCCGGAGCAGCGTGCCCATGGGACCGGATATGAGGCCCGCGGGAGCCAGGGTCGGTGGCCCGTCGTCGCACGTGCGTGCTCCCCCACGTGGCCTCCAGTGTGTGTGTGTGTGTGTGTGTGTGTGTGTGTGTGTGTGTGTGTGTGTGTGTGTGTGTGTGTGTGCGTGTGTGTGTGTGTGTGTGTGAGTGCTCGTGTGCGCGTGTGTGTGTGTGTGTGTGTGTGTGTGTGTGTGTGTGTGTGTGTGTGTGTGTGTGTGTGTGTGTGCGCGTGTGCGTGTTTGTGCGTGTGCGTGTGTGTGTGTGCGCGTGTGTGGCCTTCGTGTGGTCTCAGGTGTGGTCTCCGGTGTCGTCTGCCGTATGGTCTCCCGTGTGGTCTCTTGTGTGGTCTTCCGTACATGTGCTCCCACGTTTGCTCTCCCGCGTGTGCAGCGCCGTAGTACTGCCGTGCTCTCCGCTGCTGCTCTGCTGCCAGGGCGCATAAGCTCTGCCCGCCTTGGCCTCTGGCGGCCCTCAGAGGGCAACCCGGGCCGGCCCTCAACGGCTCGGGAGGGGGCGCCCATCCCAGGGGCAGGATGACCTTTCGCCACAGTTCCGAGGTTGACAAACCTCCTGCCCTGACACGTCGATTCGCGATCTGGCCCTTCTCGGTTCGCGATGGGGGCGTCGCGGCCGTCATTTCTGCGGGTCCGGGTCCGTCGGTTTCGGCCCCAGGCCGTTGTCGATATGGGGAGGTTTACTAAAGGGAGGTTTGTCCACCGCAGTGGCATCTTGTGCGGGACCACGGGAGTCCCCCCTCAAGCTCTGCTTCGAGGCGGCCTGCGCGCTTGGGTTCGACGCCCCCCCACCGCGGCCCTCCGGAAGCCGCGCACCGAGGGCCCCTCCCGCATCAGGGAGCCGCTCCTGCGGTGTAGCCGGAGAGGGCCCACGCTGTGCAGAGCTCGCGACGTCGGGGGCCTGTAGGTTCCCACGCCCCCGACGCCGTGAGTTTTGTCGCAACGTCGACCCAGCTGGAGGTCGACCCCTTCCCCGGAACTGGTCTCTCGTCCCGAGTCGTTGGTTGTTGTTGACGGTTCCGAGGCCCGGTAAGGGCCACGAGTGACCGAACATCGCAGAAAAATCCTCCCGCCGCGAGTTTTCCGTGACCCGAGGGCTGAATCGCGGGGCCGAGATTGGCGAACAACCCTGCGTCGTGATGACCTCACAGCGCGAGGAGGTCTGGGTCCGGGGGGGGCGGGTTAGAGAGTCGGGTCGGGCGAAAGGAGGGGTTTGGGAAAGGGGGGGTTACGAAATCTGCTGCATGCAGCTGGTTTCGGCCCCGCCGCCGGGCCCATTCCTCGATGCATGGGCGCCTCCCGGCGCCGGGAGGCGCCGGTGGAATCGGCTACGTGAGCTGATTCTCGAACCCCCCCTTTGCTATCCCCCCCTTTCTCAGAGCGTGAATTACCTACCCCGGTTTCGCTTCCAGGCAAAACCAAGTCATACCACGCGCCTCCTCGTCAAGCGGCCTGATCAGTACAGGCCGTAGTTTGGCATCGCTTGGTACCTCTTGGAAGCGAGGGTGGTCAAAAGCGAGGTAGGTTTGCTTGCCCCCTACTTTCGTCTGGCCCGAGAGAGGTCCTCCCATGGATCCTGCGGGTGTCCTCTAGGCGGCCCGCGGGGGGGCCGTGCACGGAGGCCCTCCACAGGCCGTCGGCGGCCTGCGGAGGTGGGGCCGTCGACCGTCGTCGTCGTGGTCGTCGTCGCGGTCGCCGTGGTCGTCGGCGCCTGTCGCTGCGGCCGTCGCCTGCCGCCTCGTCGTCGTGGTCGCGGGCGTCGCCGCCGCCGTCGGCGTCGCGGTGGTCGTGGGCGCCGTCGTGGTGGTGCTCTCTCTGTTCGCAGCGCCGCTCGGACACTGTCCGGAGCAGGAGGTGGGGAGGCGAGGGGGAGGAGGGGGGAGCACAGAGGGAGGGAGAGAGGAGGAACAGAGAGAGAGAGAGGGAGAGAGGGAGAGACCGCAGCTGCGCAGACCCCACCCAGAGCAGAGCCCGTCATTGCGAGGACATTGGGGACCTTTGCCGCCGTTGAGGACGGAGATGAGCAGGGTCCGTGCGAGGGTGCAGGGGCTACGGGGCGAATGGGGTGGGCGAGGGGGCCAAGGGGGCTGATGCATGAGGGCCCTGGACCAGCCGCGAACGACGAAGGACGAAAGTGAAAGGGTCCGGGCGGGGGGGCTGGGCTGGGGAGCGAGCGGAAGGGCCAGGAGGGGACGGGGTCCGATTTTCAGAACGCAGGCTGTGCAAGATGGTAACACCGCCTCTCCTGCTGTGGGTGTCGTCGCAGGCTGCCCACTCGGCGGCCGAAAACCCGGTTGGCTGTCGAGCCACAGGTTGCGCTCTCCACGGCCGGATGCAACACCGCCTGTTATCTGCTGCGCCATCGGTTGCGGCCTCGGCGGCCGGAGACACAGCGGCCCCCTTTCAGTTGCACCACAGGGTGCGCGCTCGACGGCCAGGGGCAACCCGGCCTGCGACTTGCCGTGCGAGACGTTGAACGGTCGACCGTTCGAGCAAAAACGGCTCGCGATCGGGTGCGGCCAGTCAGCCAGTCGGGCAGCCAGTCGGGCCGCCAGTGAGCAGTCAGGCCGCATCGCGAAAGACGCTACACATTCTTGACTGCGGCGGGCTGGGTCCAGGCAGGCGGTGGGCCAGCGGAGGGGTTAAACGGAAGCGGAGCAAGAGGAGAGGACGCCGCACGCCGGAGTCAAACGGACACGTCCAGAATTGTCGACCCTTGACGACCCGACTGGACGCAAGAGTGACCTTCCGATGGAGTGACCTCTGGTGCGGGCCCAATGGGGTCCCCCGATCGCCGAGCGCGGTGCGATACGTGTAGTTGCGTTTTGCGTGCTGATGTTTGTCCCCCCCCCCCGCGGCTCCCCGAAAGCCGCGCGCCAAAGGCCACTCTTACCCAGGGTCCCTCTTGCGTGTAGCCGAACGGCGACGATGCCGACGCCGACCACGCCGACGCCGATTCCGACGCTGGCGCCGGCGCCGACGCCGACGCCGACATCGACGTCGACGACGGTTGCGGCGCTGGCGGCGGCGGCGACGGCAGTCCAGGATACTCTCCTCGCAGTCCAAGATCGCCAAGGCGGACTCCGGCGGCGGCGCCAGGGGCAGGCGTGAGCGGCGCAGCGCGTACCCCGAGAGCATCATGGCCGAGATCATCGGTCCGAAGGGCGACCCGCCCGCCCGTTGTCGTCGTCGCCGCCGCCGTCGTCGTCGTCGTCGTCGTCGGCGTCGGCACCGGCCTTTGCCTCGGCGTCGGCGCCAGCGTCGGCGTCGGCGCCGACGTCGTTGTGGTCAGCGTCGTCGTCGGCGGTGGCGTCGGCGGCCGCGGCGTCGGCGTCGCCGTCGCCGTCGGCGTCGCCGTTGCCGTCGACATGTGTCGGAGCGGATCATAATTTCATCCCCGTCCCCCCTCCGTCCCAGTCCTCTTCCTCTTTCTCCTCTTCCTCCTCCTCTTCCTCCTCCTCCTCCTCCTCTTCCTCCTCCCCCTCCTCCTCCTCCTCCTCCTCGTCCTCCTCCTTCCCCCTCCTCCTCTTCCCCCCCCCTCCTCCGTCTCCTTCCCCCTCCTCTTTGCCCCCCTTCTCGATCCCCGCTCGATGCTCGATCCTGCTCCGGGCGCTTTCAGGGCAGTGGTCCCTGCCAGTGGAGCGCCCGCTCGCCCTTTGTGTGGGGGCCCAGCGGGCTCCTCCTGGCGGGCCAGGCGGGCTCACCGGGCCTCGTTCTTGGGAGATGCACCGTTCGAGGAACAGTTATTGGCATAAAGACCTTCTGGAGGGCCGCGTGGATTTCTCGGATCGGCGCTGGAGCCTCCTGGCGGCGGCGCGCGCCGGGGAGGGGGGTCCAGCGCCGATCCAAGGAATCCGCGCGAACCTCCACAGGTTCATGTTTATGTGTTTCTCTCCCGGACCAAAAAGTACGTAGCACCCCGCAGATGCGGATAGGAGTGAGAGGGCGGTGGGGACGTCGGCAGTCTTCGAGACTCTGGAGAATCCCGCCGCAGGCGCCAAAGTTTCACAAATTATGCAAAGAGCCCGCCGCAGGCGCCGATTCTTTCGATAAACCAATGTGGGTAGGTCGCGGGTGGGTCGCAAATGGGTCGCAAATGGGTCGCGGGTGGGTCGCGGGTGGGTCGTTGTTGGGTCGCGGGTGTGTCGCGGGTGGGTCGTGGGTGTGTCGCGGGTGTGTCGTGGGTGGGTCGCGGGGTGGGTCGCGGGTGGGTCGCAGGTGGGACGACGACAACAAAGAACAACAACGCAACACCGCAACAAACAGAATCCTCACCACGGATCCCCACTTGAGCCACGCACCCAGGGGCAATGCATGACTGTTCGGCCCCCTCACTCTGACGGTGGTTGCGACGCACGCCGCTCGAGGCGGTGCACGGGCCAGAATGCTTAGGGTTCGGGCGCACGCCGCGTTGATGCTTCCCCTCGCCGTGCACTGCTGTCATACCACTGCCAGTCGTAACTTGTTTTCTCTTGCAGAGCTTGCGAACCACCTTCGAGCGCGCTAGTGCTAGCAGACTGTCTTCTTGCATCAAGATAGCGACAGCCTCACCGCACCCTCCGCGTGTGCTTGTACAGCATTTGCATAGAGTCTACCGACCTACCCCGAACCTCGCGCAAAAGCGCACTTCGCGCTGCTTGCCGGGCGCCTGCTCCCTGACTCCACGTGTGGGTTCCGGCGCCGCCCGAGGGGGCCCGATCACAACTACAGTGAGCGGCTTGAATACGGAACACTTACTTTTCAAAAGGGGCTCGGTCGTTCCTTAGGTTTTACATGCGTTATTTGCAGTTCCTTATGCGTTATCTATTATTTATCGTTCCTTATGCGTTATTCCTTGGGATAAGAAAGGGCTTCGTTCCTGATGTATCGTTCCTTAGGTCAGGCCGATGACTGTACAGCAGACACATCAGGCAAGCCATCGGCCTTCGAGCATGTGCCCCGCCGGAATGTCTGATCCCCCGCTCGCCCCAGGGGCCCACAGAGGCTCTGGGGCACCTCCGGAGCCTCCAGGATCGACGAAGAGTGTTCCCCAACAGCTCGTGCAGCAGGATCTCGTGCAGTCGGGGCCCTGAAGAAGGAACCCTTTTGGTTGGGGAGGGGCTCCGCGTTCCTTAAGCGTTTCGCAGCTTGCCTCAGGTTTTCCTCATGTTTTTCGATGGGAAATCGAGGCTCAACTTATGGAAAAAAGGAGCCTCGTTCCTTATTTTGGGTTCCTTGGGTCAACGCCCCGACTGTATCGCACGTGCCTGCTGCAGGCGTGTACAGTAGGCTCCCTGACCCCCATGTGTCGGTTGCAGCGCCGTCCGAGGGGCTCCGATCGCATCTGCACCCGATACAGTGGCTGGCCAGTTGGCCTGCCGTTGGTCCTGCCGCCTCGCAGCGCGATCTTCTCCGATGGAGCGGACTTCGAGGCCCCATTCAGCACACGTCGCGTTGCCAGCTGGCTGGCCCACGCAGGAGGTGCGAAAGGTGAGCGCAACCCTTCGAGTTAAGGATCCCTTGAGCGAGGCCCCTGAGCAGGTCGCGCGTGACGGCGATGCTCATGCGGCTACTCTGTTGTCCCGTCACGCGATATTGGGGGACCCCTCAGAAGTGCTTATAGATTGTGCGAGCACTGTTGGTTGCTTCAAGATGATCGGGGCCCAAAGCACCCAGCGCAAGGCGCCGACCTGCTGGCCGAGGAGGCCAGTCGGGCCCGTAAGCCCTGTGGAGATCCGCAGGTGCATGCACGGGTGCCTGGAGCTGGCTCGAAGGATGTGCGCCTTCGCGACCTGGACGGAGACGGTGCACTCGCGCTCAAAGAAAGCAACAGTTTGGACTTGATCTGGGTGGTACCGATTCTGTTGGACTCCATCCCTTGGCTGCCCGCGCCCCTGCCGTCCAGTGACGGGCGCGGGGGATCAGCCGTTCTCCTCCCCCGCTCTTCCTCGGCCAGTCATCCGTCGTCGTCGTCGTCGTCGTCGTCGTCGTCTTCGTCGTCGTCGTCGTCGTCGTCGTCGTCGTCGTCGTTGTCGTTGTTGTCGTCGTCGTTGGCGTCGTCGTCGTCGTCGGCGTAGTCGGCGTCGTCGTCGTCGTCGACGTCGTCGTTCGCGTCGTCGTCGTCGTCGTGGTCGTGGTCGTAGTCGTAGTCGTCGCCGCATTATCCTTGCACCCCGCCTCGGTCGGACGTGGGGGCAGATGGGGCACCACCTGTTGGAGGCAGGTGGTCTGGCCCCGTGGCCGAGTGCCAGAGACAAGGGCGCCCCCGAGAGCGCGAAGTTGTTCGCGGTTCGGCTCCGATTCCTCCTCGTCCTCCTCGTCTCCCCTGGGAGGCGGCGCGAGAGCGCGAAGTTGTTCGCACCTCGCGCATCGCGGAGTTGGCCAATCCCGACTGCATGAGTGGCGGTGAGTGTGCCAGTCCATTGCGACGGAGGGGCGTTCCAGGAATGCCCTGAGATCCGACGTAGCAAAACAATGCAACATCGTAAAGCACCACACCCGGAGCCCCGACCCCCCATCTTTCTGCGCCATTCCTCAAGGCGGATCGATCTGTGAGGGTCCCGGGGCCCGAGAAGAAGCAACAACGCCCGGCTCGAACAACATTGAGACGCCAGGATCTTAGGGCGTGTGCAAGCCAAGCGGGGAGCCCCCGTCAAGACTGACGCGCGCGTGGCGAGAGCCAGTGGGGGCCTGCAGCCTTGCGACTCGGACCCGCGGCGCGCCGCCTGGCCCCGGCGCTGGGAGGCCCACACCCTCGGATGCCGAGCCGAAGGGGCCCCCGCGGCTCGCTGCCGAGAGCCTCCGCCTCGAGGGCCCCAAGGGACGATCTCTCTGTGCTCTCAGAACTCCTCGCGTGGTGAGCGAACGTCACTGCGGCAGGTTGTTCGCCATTTTCAGCCTCCAGGGGCCCTCATTGGGCCCCAGGGCCGTCAAAAAACGCACATCACGGCGGAAGGTTTTTCTCCATTTTCAGCCTCCAGGGGCCCTCATTGGGCCCCGGGACCGTCAACAAAAACTACTTAGGATGAAAAAGCCTTTTCCCGGGGAGGCGACGTTGCGAAAAAATCACGACGTCGGAGGTCTGAGCAGTTCTTCGGCGATCTCTCCCCTGAGTCCCTGGTGTCCCAATTTGTTCGAGCCGGGCGTTTTCGCTTTTTCTCGGGCCCCGGGACCCTCACAGATCGATCCGGCCCGAGACATGGCGCAGGAAGGTGGTGTCCAGGGCTCGCGGCGCGATGTTCTGCGATGGTGCCCTCTTTTTTCGCCGCGCCGGAGCTCAGGGCAAGGGGTCCTTACTCGTCATACTGTTTTCGCCGCGTCGCTCCCTCCTCCTGTAGCGGCGGGACTCTCGTCCACTGTTTTCGCCGCGGCCGATCTCTCTGCAATGAGCTCTTGGGGCCCTCCGTGGCCCCAGCTGCGTCGCCCGCCCCTGGGCTGTTCCTGGGGAGGAGGAGGAGGAGGAGGAGGAGGAGGAGGAGGAGGGAGGAGGGAGGAGGGAGGAGGGAGGAGGAGGGAGGAGGGAGGAGGAGGGAGGAGGAGGAGGAGGAGAGGAGGAGGAGGAGGAGGGAGGAGGAGGAGGAGGAGGAGGAGGAGGAGGAGGAGGAGGAGGAGGAGGAGGAGGAGGAGGAGGAGGAGGAGGAGGAGAGGCCCCTGCCTGGGGCGGGCCGGCGGCCAGACCACCTCCAGAGAGGGCTGTGGTGGCGCCCTTTGGGCTGCTCCTGCGAGGGGTGCGGGTGGAGGACCTAGGTCGGGGGTCCCCAAACGGGGTGGTGACCACACCGTGCGGTGAGTCCGTGGGGATTTGGGGTCACCGCACGGTTTTGGGACTCAGGTCGTCCTCCGAGGACGTCTCGGGCGACAGGGGCATCCGAGGTCCCAAAACCGTGCGGTGACGGACCGTGCGGTCAGGTCTTGGGGGATTTCGAGGTCACCGCACGGTCCGTCACCGCACTGTTTCGGGACTCCCAACTAGGGAGCCACATACGAACCCTAACCCTACCCCCCACGATTTCTGAGGGGGAGGGTGGGGCTCACTTTGTTCGGGAGCTCCCGAGCGAAGTGAACCCCACCCTCCCCCTCAGGAATCGTGGGGGGTAGGGGTAGGGTTCGCATATATGCCCCTAGGACCACGCCCCGGACGCGGGGACCCCCCTCCGCACTCGATGGACGCGTGCTTGGGGGGCGATACACTGGGGGGGGCGGCGAGGGCGGCAGAAAGGGGTCCTTCGGGGCCTCCCGCAACCGGCCCTTCATGACCCAGAGCCCAGACCCCCGACGTCGAGATTTCTTCATGACGTCGACCCCCAGAGGTGTGGACCCATTCCCCGGGACTGGTTTCTCATCATCCTGAGCCGTTTTTGCTGGCCCCGAGGCCAGGTGAGGCTCCCAGAAGGTTGAGAATTGGGCAAAACTCCCCTTCGTGATTTCTCATGGCCCGCGAGGGTCTGGGAAAAGGGGGCCCTCCGGGTCCAAGAAGGGCTCGTTCCTCCTCCGTAGCCATGTTGGCTCCATAGTCGCGCCGGCCCTCTGCCGCTCGGCGTGGGCCCCAGGGCGCGCGGGCGCATGTGAGCCCGCCGTCGCGCGCCCGCGCGCCGCTCTTGGAGCCGCGCGCGCCGCGCGATGGGCCCCGCGGGCGGTGGCGCCTGGGAGCCGCTCGCCCAGCCGCGCGGCGGGCTCCCGGCGGGCACCCCGCGGGCTGCGGCGCTGGTCGCCGCGGCCGCGCTGGGCGCGCTGGCCCTGCGGGCGGCGCGCGGGGGCCCCGGGGCCGCCGCTGTCGCCGCGCCGCGGGGCGCGGCGGAGTACCTTGGCCTCCGGGAGTCCGGGCAGGAGGTGTCGGAGGAGAAGGGCACCCAGGCCCGCACGCACCTCCGCAGCGGTGGTGGCCAGGGCGCGGTGTGCAGGCGAACCGAGGCCCAGAATCGATCGGAGTCGGGGCTCATGTGCTTCCTGGTCATGCAGTCGAGCACGGACGAGCTCTCGCTTGTCCAGAACCAGCTCAGGACGGGCGCTGGCATCTTTGCCTGCGACGCTTTCGTCGTCTTCAGTGACGAGATCATGCAGATCGGGGAGTATGGCATACTTCCGACCGCGCTTATGACCACCGTCATTCCCGGGATCAGCCTTCAAGCTCCCGCTGGGACGTTGTCGCACATCATCAACTCCAGAATCTTCCTGCACGCCTGGCAGCTCCTGTCCGAGGAGGTGTGCTTCAACGAGACGGACTGGTTCGTGAAGGTTGACCCGGATACGGTGTTCATGCCGCGGCGCCTCAGGCCCCGGCTTCCCAAAGGCTGGGGCTCCAGCGAGCCAGCGGGCATCTACATGCGCAACTGCGAGGTGGCAGCCCCGACCGACCTGGGCTTCTACGGCGCCGTGGAGGTGCTTTCGCGCAGGGCGGTGCTCGCCATGCTGGCTGGCCTGGACGAGTGCAAGGCAAACTTGGGGGTGAACGGTCTCAACTACCTCGCGTTCGGCGAGGACCTGTTCACTCAGATGTGCCTGGACCACGTCGGCGCAGCTCGGAGGTACGACCCCGGGCTCCTGTCCGACGCTTTCTGCAGCTCGCGCCCCTCGGCGGACTGCTCGAGTGGCGCGGTGGCGCTGCACCCCTTCAAGACCGTGGACCAGCAGGTGGACTGCATCCATCAGGCGGCCCTTGCGGAGTCTGCGCCTCCACCGCCGTGGGTCGCCGAAGGGCCCGATTCCCGTGGGCTGGGAGCATAGGGGCAGGTCCGCTTCTGCGGCCTCCTCGTCTGCATCCTAGTCCTCATCCTCCTGGTCGTCTTTCTCATGCTCTCGCCTCTCTTTCCTCTCACTGCGTGCCGCTCTGCGGACGGAACGGGCACCCCCTAGGCGATGCTGTAGAAAACTCAAGTTTTCGGCCAGAGACTCGATTATTCTTAATGTTTCGATGTAAACTCTAAGCTGTTAATAGAAATTCTGAGACTATGAATTTTTTAACCCATGATTTCTAGAGCATCTCTCAGGGTGTACCCCAGCGGACGGCAGCGCCCCTCGGGCGCCCGCGGCCCCACCTGGCAGGTGTGTGCCGTAGCGCTGCCGGCGGCGCGCAGCCGAGCCTCGGCGCCGGCGCTCCCTTCATGTTGCGAGCAGCCAGCGCGCCAATGACTTGTGTCGGCATCTCGCAGCATGAGCTAAAACGACGCGAAGATCGGGACAAAATCGGATCGGGATAACTCGAAATCTATGAGAATCGGCGGGTTTGGAGGATGTATTGGGCGCCGCGGCCGCTCCAGAGCGTTCTGGAACGCTCTGAGAGCGCTCCGAATCTCTGGAGCGATTTATCCTGATTCTAGCCCTGCTTTATGAGCAACAGCCAGCATTTCCAGGATGCATTGGTGCTTTGGCAAAGGCCTGTGACGTACCAGTGCGGCTGTCTGCACCGTTCATGGCTCCCATGAGGCGCCGATTGAGCGCACGAGCCATCTTAGATGTTGACAGCTTCTTGCACTGTCTGATTGTGAACCAATCGTCTCCACGTCACCGCAGCCTTGGCCATCATGGAAGCAGGGAGTGAGGAGGAGAGGGAGTTCAGGGGGAGAGCGACCGAGGGAGGGCGAGGATTGTGTGAAGCGGCTACATCATTCTGCGTGCCATGCGCGTTAGCATTCGGCTTGCTAATAGCAAGCTTCTGTAGGTAGCATTGCCTTGCAGAGTTAATGGTGTACGAACGTGCGTACGCAATACGGCACTGTCTCAGTGCCTCGCAGCATGGTGGAGCATTTTCACGACACGAGCTCAGGCGCCCATGGTTAATGTTGGCCCATGGAGCGAGCTTCCTAATCTGAAAGGCATGGATGGTGTCCGTTGATTGCGCCCTGCTTGCCACCAGCCTGCTGATGTGAGGCGGGTGGGTGGGTGGGAGGTGGGTTTCGGGGAGGACGAGGCGTGTCATGATGGAGAGGAGAGAACACGCATGATGAGGATGCTGGTGGAGGCGCGGCCTGTGTCAGCGAACTCCTCGTATCGCAGAGAGGCGAGTCAATCAAGAAAAGGGCTCCTTTCTCCCCCCCCATCGATCGTCCCCCCCATGGATTCGCGCCCTCCTCCCAGGAAAGTCGCCCCGAGCCGACAGCGAGCGTTCTGTCGCTGTCGGCCCGCTCTGCCGCAGCACCTCGGCGGAGAGCGCGGGGGCCCCCGCGCGGCCCTGCCTCTGCCCGGCGCGCGCGCGGCTGCGCCGAGGGGTCGGCCTCCGGGAGCGAGACCCGGGGGCAGCGCAAGGGGTCGATGCCTGGGGAGCGATCCATGTTGGTGGCGAGCGAGGGGGGGGGAGAGTGAGAGGGAGCAGGCCTTCTCGGGAGGCGGCGGCACTTCTCGGAAGCCCCTCGCGCCTTCTGAGAAGTGTTCTGCGTTCCCGGGGATGGCTGAAGCAACCTGTCGTCGGAAGGCCCCAGGACTTCCGAGCCTTCTGGGAAAGGCCCCCCCCCTCCTCGCTTCCCCCCCAGGGCTCGCCTTCGAGCCTGGGGGCAACGCATGGGCGCGATACCTGGGGGCGATATATATATATATATATATATATATATGTGTGGCATAAACATAAACAATATATATATATATATATATATATATATATATATATCGCATAACACATGTATAATACTAGGTATATAATATAACACACATGCATATAGTATTGTGGCAACGCGTGGGGACAATCTTTTGGGGGCGACACATGGGGGCAGTACTTGGGCCCAGATGTCTGGCGCTCCAGTTTTTTTTCCGAGGCGTGGACCTCCCGAGGTCTGGACAACTTCCCCACGCGGGGCCAGCTTTTCATCCCGAGTTGCAACAATCGTGTGGTGTTGGGTCCCTGTTTGGAAAAGACGGTCCCCGCGTTCCTCTTCTCCTCCCCTCCTCATGCCCCTCCTCACCCTCCTTTTCCTCCTCCTTCTTCCAGGCGCTTCACCCACCCAGCACAGCGTTTCGTTGCCCCATAGGGAGCTCCACCGAAGGTCCTCAGTGGGACCGCCCGCATGCGTCCGCCACCACCCAGCACAGCCCTTGCTCCCTGCGTTTCACCCACCCAGTACAGCGCTTCGTGGCCCCATAGGGAGCTCCACCGAAAGTCCCAGCAGCACCGCGCATGCGTCCGCCACCAAAAAACACGGCCCTTGCTCGCTGCGTTTCACCCACCCAGCACAGCGTTTCGTGGCCCCACAAGGGGGCTCCACCGAAGGTCCCAGTGGCACCGCCCGCATGCGTCCGCCACCACCCACCACAGCCCTTGCTCCCTGCGTTTCAAACCAGCGCTTCGTGGCCCCATAGGGAGCTCCACCGAAGGGCCCCGTGGCACCGCCCGCATGCGTCCGCCACCACCCAGCACAGCAATTGCTCCCTGCGTTTCGCCCACCCAGTACAGCGCTTCGTGACCCCATAAAAAGGGGGCTCCACAGAAGGTCCCAGTGGCACCGCCCGCATGCGTCCGCCACCACCCAGCACAGCCTTTGCTCCTTGCGTTTCACCCACCCAGTACAGCGTTTCGTGGCCCATTGGGACGTCCGCCACCACCCAGCACACCTTTTGTTTTTTGCGTTTCGCCCACCGACTACAGCTTTTCGTGGGTCCCAGTGGCACCGCCCGCATGCGTCCGCCACCGGTACAGCGTTTTGTGGCCCCATAAGGGGACTCCACCGACGGCCCCAGTGCTACCGCCCGCATGCGCCCCCCCCCCCCACTCAGTGCAGCGTTTCGTGGCCTTACAGGGAGCTTCACCGAAGAATATATGCACAATTGCGGCACCCACAATTGCATATGGTTGGGTCCTTCGTCAGGATAATTTGTTCACGGGCCCGGGGCTCGGTGAGGGCTCCCAGAATCTGAAAATGCCCCAAACTGGCTGCTAATGGGGGCAGTCCACCACCGCCCCGTTCACTTCTATCCGCAAGCGCGGGGTGCTACGTGTTCCAAATCTCCCTTCGTTACGTCGCACCTGACACATCTGGTGATCGGAGCGGCTTCTCCTCCCCCTCTATCGGCAGCTGCCGGACCTATTCGGCCATGCGCTAACGCCCGGGTCGATTTGTCCAGCCCAGCGTTTTTCCCAGCCATCCTGTGGTGTTGGATCCTCGTTTTGAAGAGACGGTCCCCGCGTTCCTCCTCCTCCTCCTCTCCTTCTTCTCCCTCTCACTGCTCTCCCTCCTCCTTCCTCCCTGCGTTTCACCCACCCAGTACAGCGCTTCGTGGCCCCATAAAGGGGCTCCACCGAAGGTCCCCGTGGCACCGCCCGCATGCGTCCGCCACCACCCAGCACAGCCCTTGCTCCCTGCGCTCCACCCACCCAGTACAACGCTTCGTGACCCCAAAAATGGGGCTCCACCGAAGGTCCCAGTGGCACCGCCCGCATGCGTCCGCCACCACCCAGCACAGCCCTTGCTCCCTGCGCTTCACCCACCCAGTACAGCGTTTCGTGGCCCCATAGGGGGCTCCACCGAAGGTTCCAGTGGCACCGCCCGCATGCGTCCGCCACCATCTAGCACAGCCCTTGCTCCCTGCGTTTCACCCACCCAGTACAGCGTTTCGTGGCCCCATAAAGGAGGGTTCCACGAGGGTCCCAGTGGCACCGCCCGCATGCGTCCGCCACATAATGAAACTATCAAGAAGCCGTCCGTCGTATGCTTTCATGACGCGAACAAATTGTATCCGACCAAAAAAACACAACAACAAACACATCAGCAGCAACAACAAAAACATTAACAACAATAGTAGCAACAACGGCACCACCACCACCAACAACAACACCGACACCAACAACACCACCACCACCACCACCAACAACAACAACAACAACGCCAACAGAGCAGCAACAACTGCAACAGCAGCAAGAACAGCAGCAACAACATCATCCACAATCACGTCCAGAGCCCTACACCCCATCTTTCTGAAACATTGTTCGAGCCGGATCGATCTGTGATGGTCACGGGGCCCCAAACTGGGCGGAAACGCGTCGCAGGGTCTTCGTCCTCCTCCCCCTCCTTTTTTTCTTCGACCCTCAGCCCTCGAGGGAGGAGGGCGTCGCCTAGGCGAGAACATCAGCAACATCCAGAAGGCCATCGGGGCGAGGATGCTCGCGGTACGCGGTGAGGGCCTCGACAACAACCAGACGGCGGGCGGCGAGTGTCGTCTTTGGTGGTCGTCTCGCGTCGTCGGCAGACCGTCGGAGCAGAAGCCGACGCCAGAGGAAGAGGAGGAAGCGGAGGAGAAGGAGAAGGAGACGGAGAGAGCGAGGGAGGGAGGAGGAGTATCAGGAGGAGGATCAGGAGGAGGAGGAGGAGGAGTAGGAGGAGGAGGAGGAGAAGGAGGACCAGTGCAAACCTAAGACTCATCGACGATGTTGGGATACACCCTCCCATCAAGCTCCGTTTTCATAGGCCCCTACAAAAGGTTCATGTACACTGAGACAAGTGCCCCGTTTGGGGACGGCCGCGTGGATATCCTGAAGCGTGCCAAGGCACGCCACGGGTTAACCTGATTGTTACGCCTTGGCGATCCTGAACCGTGCCAGAACACCATTCCTGGGACGTCAACACCGCGAATCAACGTAACTACTGCGCCCTGACAGTCTGGAGTCGTTCCAAAAACGCCACTGCTGGTACGTTAACCATGAAAGCCAATGAAACTTTTGCAACGTTTGCAATTAATGTGCGCGGTGCCCTCAGTGCTGAAGAGGAATCGCCCTCAATACGTAACGCTTTTGATGCTTGTTGTAATGCGCGCGGCGCTAGGGCGAGAGCCACATGTTTTAATCGACCCGCCCTCAATACATGAAGCTCTTGGGAACGTTCACCACGAATGAGCGAGGCGCTAAGGCGAGAGCCATATTTTGAAAACCACCTGCGGTCAATCCGTGAAACTCATGCAACATTGAACAAACGAGTGCGCGCGGCGCTAAGGCCAGAACCAAACTTTAGAAAACGGCCCGACCTCATCCCGTTAAACTCTTAAGACAATGGCGAACGAATGTGCGCGGCGCTAAGGCGAGAGCCACACAAAACAACAAAACAAAACGACCCGCCATCAATCCGTGAAGCTCTTGCAATGAGCGGCGCCAAGGCGAGCGACAGTTTGGAAGCGACCCGCCCTCCATGTGTGAAAGTGTTGTTCTTTAGTACTCAGGACCTTTAATGGTGAGGGAGTCTCAGACGGAACGCCCAGCTTGCCCTTTCGACCAGCATCGGGGGGGCGACATTTTAAAAGGAAGAGGACTGGAGGAGGAGCAGGGGCGGAGGGAGGGATGGAGGAGGGAGGGAGGTAGGAGGAGGGAGGGCAGAAGCAGGAAGGGAGGAGAGAGGGCGGATGGAGGGAGGAGGCAGGGAGGGCGCGGCGAGGCAGGGCGGGAGGGGAGCGGAGTGCAGTGTGTGGCGCTCGCCCGTCGGTGGCGGGTAACGAGCCGGGGGCCACGGGCGCAGGAGGGAGGTCAACGAACTAGCTGTTGGCACGAGGTCCGGAGGAAGGGAAGGGAGGCGAGGGCGGAAGGATGAGGAACGCGAGGGGCGCGAGGAGAAGGGGAAACGGGGGCGAGGAGGAGGAGGAGGAGGAGGAGGAGGAGGAGGAGGAGGAGGAGGAGGAGGAGGAGGAGGGGGAGGAGGATGAGGAGGAGGAGGAGGAGGGGGTGGAGGAGGGGGAGGAGGAGGAGGAGAGGAGGAGGAGGAGGGGGAGGGGAGGGGGAGGAGGAGGGGAGGAGGAGGAGGAGGAGGAGGGAGGAGGAGGAGGAGGAGGAGGAGGAGGAGGAGGAGGAGGAGGGGAGGAGGAGAGGAGGAGGAGGAGGAGGAGGAGGAGGGAGGAGGAGGAGGAGGAGGAGGAGAGGAGGAGGAGGAGGGGGAGGAGAGGGGAGGAGGAGGGAGGAGGAGGAGGAGGAGGAGGAGGAGGAGGAGGAGGAGGAGGAGGAGGAGGGGATCCGTTGGCATTCAAGGTCTTGCATTGAGGGGGCAGGACACACCAGTGAGCAGACCTCTGTGCGAGCAGGGGCGGGCGCCTTTTACATGTCCTTTCTCTCTCGCCCTCACTTCACAGATTCCTTTCCTTCGCTTCGGAAAGGGAGGCGTCATACGCTTGCCCACAGATGATTGCCCATGTTGGGGGTCAGCCAGGAGTGCGCCCAAGGCGCGGGGGCACCAGGTCGCCCGTTCGTGCCCTCACTAATGCTGATGCTGATGGTGTTCGCAAGCACGTGGACAGCACAAGTCTTCCGCAGCCATGCAGGCCGCCCTGGGCAAGCTTAACCAGTCAGTCGAACATCACTACGCCTCCCTGGACAGTCCATCCAGGAGAGGTGCGCCCGATCGGAGCTCAGGATGGATAGCGATGAGTACATTATCGGGCAGCTCCGTGGCGAGCTGGAGGCGCTCAAGCAACGCGTCAACACCGTCGCGCAGGAGACCGTCGTCGTCGCTACTGAATCCACTGCAAACCGAGAATTTGATCGCGCAGTGGATCCCGTTGTTATTATCGTGCGCTGCCCCCGGATGGTGCCGTGGGATCGTGCCCTCACCGCTGTGTCTCCGTGGCTGGCAGATTCTGGACGGGAAGAAGGTGGCTGGCAGCTTCAAGAGGAGCCCGCAGCCAAACCTTTCGTCATCAAGTTTTTAAGGAACCCCTGGGTGTGCCCGGAGGAGGATGTGCCAGGGTCTAGGCGCGCTCAGGCAAAATGATGGGTCGTACCGTTCTTTCAACATCACGGCGAGCGGTTCCAAGATTCCCACTGGACTGTACACGTCTCCCCACACAGTCCCGAAGCAGATCAAGCTTGAGATTCTGACGAAAAAACGGCCGGGAGGATCCTGGCGGAGACGTGCACCACCGCAAAAAGCTCTCCGTGGGTCGCTGCACTCGGGTGGTATCGTCGCAGTGGAAGCCGCTATTCAAGACCGTGCCCGAACATGACAACTCCATGCCCGCCATCGGTTGGGGGAGTGCCAACATTCGCGCCCTCATCGAGCCAAAGCTACATGGAGTCTATAGCAATACGTTTCGAGTCCTCGGTGGGACTCAACTCGAGGCCGGGTGTCTGGCGCTTTGCACCTGGAATGCGCGTGTGTCTTGTTTCATCCTGATCCCCATGCCCGTTCCCCCAAGCTCTCGTACCTCTCGAATCTTCTCATACCTAGCTCGATCATTTCGTTGTGGGGAACACATGGCAGCGTACGTGGCCTCTCCGACTTCCTCTGATACTCCCGCTGGTTCTTCTCAGGGTTGGCGTCTTTCTCGGATTCCCCACAGGCGAGGAGGCGGTGCCACTATCGTCCCCGCCCTCTCTGTCGAGAAAGGTTTTCATGAATTGGCCAAGTGCGAGTCCCGATTGTCGGCGTTGGGAGAGTCTTGCACGGCTGGGCCCCATGTCTGGCCCCCGGGTTGTCCTTGCTTCTTCACCTTGCCTTTCAACATACACAGTTTGGGATTGGCGCCCAGATCGCATCAACGTTGGGATCGACCTCGCTTGTCAGGCTCCCGATCGCTGTCCCCGCGTTCGCCTGCGACTTTACTCTCGGTTCGGATGCCCCGCAGCAGGGCACGCCGCCCGCCCACCTCGAGCCCCACCTTGCCCCTCGCGAGCGGAGGAGGCAGAGGGCTTCATCTTGGCAAGAGGTGTCCTCGACGCTGGTGGAGATAGGGAATATCGAGCCCGCGCATTACATCGGCGTCGACCAGCAGACTTCCATTCTTGATCTTTATTCAGTAGTCTCCCTGGGCAGCCTCTCACTTGCCGCCAGGTCGATGTCAGCGCCATCGAATACCCAGAAAGCCTCCAACAGAGAGGAGTGTCACATTATGCCGCCTTCGTCACCCACCTTCGACACCGGGAGCCCCCTGCTGCGGGCGGTCGCCCCATCGCCGAGCACGTTTTCCCAGCTTCCGAAGTTTTCGGAGTTTGGCCAGCAGACATGGGAGCAGCCCGATGTCTTTGAACTTGCCCCGCCCACGAAGCCGGCGTTGCACGGGGAGGTTTTCAAGAGCCTAAGTGTTTGAACGCGGGCCCCGAGAGCGCCCGCGCCCCCCTTCAATGGTGCCCTGGAGTTTTCGGAGATCCCGGGCGCTCTCCAGTTCCACGGCGCCAGGAGAGAGCAGAGACAGTTGCAGTGCACGATGCGCAGTGCTACCTCGGAGTCCAAGCGTGCCAGGCTCAGACACAAAATGCGCAGGCCTGTGCATGGAAGTCGTCTCTGGGCCCCGTGTGACAGGCGCCCCCAGCTCGCGAGGGTTCGCGCTGGGCGCCGCGCGCTGACCGGCCAAGCTGAGATGCGAAATGTTACTTCTTCACACTGGGGCAAGGCTTTCTCCGCGGGAGAAGTTGATGCTCGCGCTGGCGACGTTTGCCTTCAGCGGCGGGGTGCGCGGCGTGCTTGCTGTGATCCCCCTCCTCCCCATGATTTGTGCGATCCCCTTGCTGCCCTGATATCACGATACGCAGAAGCGCCCCCCCCCCGCTTCCTGGAGTTGGCCTCTGGCCGTGATGTCCCCCGCGCAGCGCTTGCAAACGTGGCCCGTCTGCTTGCGGCGTACTCTTCGGGACCCTCTCGCGGGTCCTCGACGGGGGCCCGATGCGCAGAGGCAGCGACGCCGCCCTCGCGGCTTCCGCGCCGAGTGGCGAGGAGGAGGCGGTTTTCCAGAGCGAGCGCGCGCGCGAAGCGCCTGGGCTGCGCCCTCCCGGGCGCGAGGGGGAAAACGCGGCCGGCGGGCGGGGTCTCAGCAGCCGTCGCGCTTTTGAGCCTCAACAGGGCCCGGCCCGACACGTCCACCATTATGCAGAGAGGGCTCATCAGCGCCAAATGCTTTGGACACGACATAATCGACGCCCGTTCGAGGGCGTTCGCAGGTGTCGCCATCGGCCCCCACCGATCTCCTAGCTTCTGCGAGCTCCAACTTTGGCCAGGCCTTCCCCAGCATCAATTGCCAATGGCTGCGGCGCGTGCTCGTTGCAAAGCGCGCCCCCGGCCCTCTGCGAGCGTTCGTCGACCGCATCCGCGCGGGAGCCCAGTGCCGCGGCGCTTCCATGACTAGACACTTGTTTAGGGGGCCACATGCGAACCCTACCCCTACCCCCCACGATTTTGGAGGGGGAGGGTGGGGTTCACTTCGCTCGAGAGCTCCCAAGCGAAGTGAACCCCACCCTCCCCCTCCAAAATCGTGGGGGGTAGGGGTAGGGTTCGCATGTGGCCCCCTATTGTTCCTCTTCGGCCCCTGGCATTCAGTTCGCGGTCACGACCGGTTGCTTCCTCTCGGGTGCGGGCGCCTCGCCACGCGAGGCTGGGCGGTGGCTTGGCATGCGCTTGCGCTGATGGCGTCGGGCTGCTCTCAAGAAGATCCAGCACGATCGCGTCCTCTACTCGATCTTCGCTGTAGGTGAAAGGATCGTCGCGCTCAAAATGAAGACTGCCAGATAGCAAGATCGTGCCGCTGGTCGCCAACTCCAGCCCCTTCCTCGTTCGCAGATGCGCCCGCTGGATTGCTTGCGACCTGCCCTGCTGGGTGGCGCTCGAGATCGTTGATTCTGCAACGGATCTCGGCTTCCGGTTAGGCCCCGCCGCCGATTTCTTTTCCTGTTGAGCTCCCGTCGCCAAGAGGCAGGATCGAGTTTCGAATATTGCTGCCCAAGTTGTGCCCTCCCCGGTCGCTGTTTTGAAATATGTAAGCAGAGTTGCCATTGTGTTGCCGCAGCTTTTATTGTGTCTGCCTCTCCCAGCTAAGGTGGCCACACAAGAGCCAGCAATGTCTGCGAGAATGTTTCGGACCCGTAACGGCGCGGCCCTGGGTGCCGGGTGGTTTGAGCTCATGGGGGGGCCGCGCCTCTCCAGCATCCGACCACCTGCCGCCGCTGCCCGCGCCCGCGCGAGGCGCATTCGTTACTGTACTTGGCGAGGCGCGCTTCCTGTGCTCCAGGGCGCAGCTGGGGGGGCGCAGTCTCTATCGCACATCGCGCGCGGAGACCCAGCCCCTGTCCTCTGTCTTCGGGCGGCCCCCGTCTTTCGCTGGGCGTCCCGCTGCCGCCGCTGTTGGCTTCCCCCGCCCCGGTGGCTCTCGCATGCTGCTGCGTCCGGCCGCCTGTCCCATCGACGCCTCGCCGTCGCCGCCGGCGGCGGTATAGATCTGCGTGGAGTGACGTTCTCGCCGACGCGCCCGCACCAGACGGGATCCAAGTGCAGCGACAGGGAAAGTCGTTTTTTTTTGCTCGTGGATGACACCCGCCATGTCTGCACGAGGCGTTTGCCTCTCGGTGGGGCCCAGCGGGATGCCCCTCTCGCCTCCCCGGGGCCCGCGGGCTGCGCTCCGCGCGGAGTTTTTCTCGTGTTCGGTGTTTGGTTTGCCCTGGCCGCCCTCCCAGCACAGGTGGGAGGACGGGCCACTGGCAGCAGGTTTCGAGAACGTGCGCCCTGCATGCTGGGATGCCACGCTGGGCTGCATGGTCTTGCTCACGTTTCGCAGCATTTGGGCGACGATGCTCGATCTGGATGTTCTCCCGTTGGTACCTCTCCCCCTGCCCGCCCCTCGCTACCTGTCCCCTTGGTCGCCGCGGTATTGCCATCCCCTCTCGTTCCTCGCTTCGTCCCCTCCGCTGCTACCACCGTCTTCTTCGCACACCTACATGCTGTCAATAAACGCCCGCTTTCAGTCGACAGAGTCGGCGTCATACTTCCCATTGTGCGGTGGGCGCTCGATGACACATGATGGACATGTTAGGCCAACCACGCGCGAAAAGGATGGGCAGGGAACATCCTGGATACCAAGGCCCGCAGCTTGAAGCTCGAATGGGGGAGGTGGATAGGGAGGGGCAGAATGAAGAGGAGGAGGAAAGGAGGTGGAGGAGGAGGAGCCGGGGGGAAGAGCGGGGGGGGGAGGAGGTGAGAGCAGTGGCGAAGCGCCCTGGTCTGCTCATGGGCCCACCAAAACATATTAGGACAACCTTGTGCGTTTCGGTCGTCATCTGTTTGGAACTTTTCTTTCAGCGGCTAACGATTGTGTTATTGCTTGATTGCTTTAATGTAAGACGGAAGCTGATGGTGCTTAGTGAATATTATTCTGCTGTAGCAGGTCGCGCCAGGATTACAGGAATATTTGGACTGCCGCCCACCGCCAAACAGAGGAGGAGGAATTTCGAGGAGTGCGAGGATATTTCGTACACGTCGGGCGCGACCGACTTCTATCAGTTTGGGCGTTTCCCTCCATGTCGGCATCCAGGGGTCTTGTTGATTGGACAATCAAGTATGGATCCCGGGCGGAAATGTGCCTCTGGGCCGAAACTTCTGGGGCTTTCGGCAAGACGAGGCGGATGGAGGAGGAAATTGGCAGGGAGGTGGCACAAAAAATAATGTGTGAACGACTGTGCTGCGAGAGCCTGTTGGCTTTTGCTGCGGAGCCGCAGCCACAGCAGGCCCTGCCAATAGGGAATCAAGCTCCGGCGGACAACCGCCACTCATCCACGGGCTGGTCGCAGCGGGGGAGAAATCAACATTGAAAACATTGTAGACGTCAACGGCGAGGGAATGGATCTTGGCATCTCCCCGACAGCGGCGGGAGACAATTGGGTAAATGAGATCGACTGTCACGGGCTAGTCCCAGCAGTATAAGCATCGTGATCGTCATTACCATGCCGTTGTTTAGGCCAGGGGTTTCCAGAGACCTCCCTGTCTGGGGACTTCTGGAGACGTCCGAGGACCCCTGGAGACCCGCGAAGGAGGGGGAGGCGGTGAAGGAGGAAGGGAGGGGAGGGGAGAGGGCAAGGAAGGATGGGGAGGCAGGAGGAGGGGGGAGAAATGGCAGATGGTGAGGGGGGAATATGAGAGCATGCTCCTTGCTCCTGCTTGTCTATCATTGCTCCGTCTCCTCATGCTCCTCGGTTTCCCGTCCTCTGTGTTGTGCTGCATGTTTCCACCTCGCTCCTCCTCCTCCTCCTCGCGGTGTGTATCCCTCCTCCTTTCCTTCCTCCTTTTGCTCCCCTGCTTCTGCTAATGGTACTCCAGATTTCGTAATAAAAGGGAGGGGGTCTGGACCCTCCAAGATAAGCCATTTCAGACCTCCCCCGTGGGAGAACCCTCCAACACATCGTCCCCAGACCCCCCACAGGCCCTCCAAGATAGCCTGGAAGAGACCCCCCCCCGAAATGAGACCCCCCTCCCGTTCTTACAAAATCTGGAGCACCATCCTGCCTCATCCTCATCGCTGCTGTTGCTGCCCTTGCTCTTGCGCCGTGCTGCCTCCTCCTGCAGGGAGGAGGCAGCAGGATGAGGAGTCGGGCAGGGGAAGGGCGAATCGGAGGATGCGGGAGGACAACCTTGGGGAGGAGAGGGACGGCGGAGCTGTACGTTGGTGAGGAGGGAGGGGAGAGGGCTAGAGACCACGAGGAGGAAGAGGGGAAGAAGAAGGGCACGGAGAAGGGAGAACAGTCACCCCGCAGAGAAAGGACCAATATTCCAAGGTTGCCCCTGCATCCTTGCCCCGTCTTCCCAGCCCTGGCACCTTTCGCTGGCCAGCCCCGTGGGGTACCTTGGGGCGGCCCGCTCGAACAACGTCAGTATGGCGCTCCAAGGCCCTTGCATCCTTACCGCGCGTCCTCACTACACGGGTTGACCGCAGGCGAAACAGGAGGAGGACGAGGACGGAGGGACAGGATACAAGGGATGCACTAGGCGGAGGAAGAGGAGGCGTAAGCCAGGAACGAGAAGGAATAGCAGGCAGGTCGAAGTTGAGTTGGGCTGTAACATCGTCATGACCATCATCACTCTTCGTCCTCATCCTCATCACCACCGTCATCATCACCGGAGGTATCGTCGTCGTCGTCGTTGTCGTCATCATCATCTTCACTAGCAGCAGCAACAGCATCAGCACCATGGTCGTCACCATCGTTGCTCCTCCTCCTCCTCCTCCTCCTCCTCCTCATCATCCTCATTATCATCTTGATCATTATCGCTGGGAGACTCCCGAGGTGCCCAGCGGAAAAAACTATGTTCTTGCAGCCAGCATTTCCTGCTCACATCTGCTTTGGCTCTAATCCTGCTCGCTCCTCCGCGCCACCCCCTCCCTGCTCGCTCCTTCGCCCCACCCCCCCACTCCTCAACCATGGGACAAAGGATGCCATGGACCAGGAGAAAGCATCTGTAGGAGGAGGAGGAGGAGGAGGAGGAGGAGGAGGAGGAGGAGGAGGAGGAGGACTCTGTGTCGTCGTTGTCGTCTTCCTCATCGTCGTCGCCGCCTCATTCGTCGTCGTCGTGGTGGTGGTCGTCGTCGTCGTCAGCGTCGTCGTTGTCGTGAATTCGTCGGTCGCCATCGTTGAGTGGCCCCCAGGGCTACGACCGGCTGCACTTCGTGTGCAAGGGCGACGCCGACTGCGCCTCGAAGCTGCAGCCAGCCCTGGAGCGGGCGGTGGCGGAGATCCACGCGCGCGTGACCGAGAGGCCTCTCGAAGAGCGCCTCGTCGTCCTCGCTGCCCCTGTGCTGACCCCGCTGCCCCTGCTCCTCCTGCTCCTCCTGCCTCTGCAGCTGCTCCTGCGCGTGGTGCTCCTGCTGCCCGCTGCGGCGCGTCGTCGCCGCCCTCCTCCTGCCCCGTTCCGTGCCCCGCCGGATGCCTCTACAGTCGGGGCCCTGAGGAAGGAACCCTTTTCGTTGGGGAGGGGCTCCGCGTTCCTTAAGTGTTTCACAGCTTGCCTCCGATGTTCCTGGTGTTTTCGACGGGAAATCGAAGTTTGACCCATGGAAAAAGGGGCCTCGTTCCTTATTCAGGGTTCCTTAGGTCAACGCCTCGACTGTATAGCCCCTTCCGTGGCCCTCCCCCTCCTGCTCCGTTCGGCGGCGAGCGAGGGGGGGCAGTGAGAAGGAGAAGGCCTTCTCAGAAGGCGCGCGGGACTTCTCAGAAGCCCGCGCGCTCTCTGTGATCCCCAGGAGGAGCGGGCGAGAATAGTAAAGCTGCAGTCTGCCGCCGCTTTGTCGTGTTTTTTTCGATCTGTGTCTTGATGTCACGTGTCGGGCCCTGGGAGGCGATACTCGCTCGACACTGCTTCGATACTTTTCGGGGTGCTCAGGATTATGTCTGGGATGTGGTCCTTAAGCACGGTGGGAACCACATCCAGTGCCGTTTTTGATACATGCTCCGCGTGCGGATCCTGCATTGAAAACGAAGGGTTCATGAAAAACGACGATGAGTTCATGCATCAATGAATCCATAAATTAACCATGTATTAAAACCCAGCATGTTTAAGAATCCTATGTATTAAAAAACTGCCCTGTGAGCCTAGTGGTCTGAGCTCTGGCGGTCTGGGGCGGTCCGCGGCGGGGCCTCGCTGCTGCCAGGGGTGCCCGAGCCCTCGGCTGCAGAGGCCGGCGGCAGGCCGTGCCGCGGCGGCGGGCGCGCAGGCGGAGGGCCTGGGCGGAGGTCAGGAGGGAAAGAAACACACAAACACAATTAATCGTCGATTCCCAAGAAAATATGGGAACACATGGGAAGTGGAGGGGAAGACGAAAACACAGAAAGTGTGGGGAAACATGGGGAATCCGGTTATTTGTGTGTATTTATTTGTGCGTCCCAGGGCCCCTTCACTGGGCAGAGGGCGGGGCGGAAGCAGGAGCGGGGCGGCCATCGAGGGAGAATCGAAGCAGAAAAAACAGCACAAACGTGAACATGCGGAGGTCCGCGCGGATGTCTTGGATCCTCAAGCAGTGGCGAAGCGTCCCGGCTCGCCTATAGCCCCACCAAACAATGTTCTAAGAACCTCTTGTGGTTCCCACGAGATGTTCTCAGAACAGTTCTGGCTGGGACAGTCTTGTTTTAACACATCGGGGTTATGTTCTAAGAACACTGTTTTCGTTCTTAGAACATTGGGGGGGTCTAAGATAATTTCGCGGTATGACTATAGGAATGCCGGGACGGTCGGTCCCTGCTCAAAGGAGCGTGGCGGCCATCGAGGGAGAATCGAAGCAGAAACAGCAGCATAAACGTGAACATGTGGAGGTCCGCGCGGATCTCTTGGAGCCGCGCTGGGACCCCCCTGGGCAGCGCCTCCAGCGCCGCCCCCGGCGCCTTCTGCCCGCCAGGGAGAGGGGCCCAGCGCGGATCCAAGAAATCCGCGCGGACTTTCAAAATGTGATCGTTATGCCGTTTCCGTTCTTCTTTTAGGAGCGGCGCAGACTCGCAGCCAGGACGCTGACATCAGAGACGGTCTGGGTCAGGGAGGGGGCTTGATGTTCCTGAGGTCCTTCCATGGAGTCTCTCTCTTTCTCTCTCTCTCTCTCTCTCTTTTTTCTCTCTCTCTCTCTCTCTCTATCTCTCTCTCGGGAGAAGAAGCGGCGCAAACACGCAGCCACGACGCTGAAAGAAGGAATGGTCTGGGTCCCGAGGGAGCTCGATGTTCCTGAGATCCTTCTGTGGCTGTTTCTCTGGCGCTCCTCGTCCACGCGGGCGCTTCTGAGGCCAAACAGAGGGTGTCTTTCCTTATCTAGCGTCCCTGATTTCAGCAGCCCGACCGTAGTTAAAACATGCAGTCAACACAGATGGTCAGGATAAACGACTTTCCAAGTTTTCTCTTGCATCCTTTCTCTTTGGCCCATCCTTGGCCACATCAGTTGGCGGGGCCTCGCTCGAATACCGCTGGCACGGCCTTCCAAGGCCCCTGTGCATCCCCATTGTGCATCCCCATTGCGCATTGTCCTTTACAGTCGAGGGTCTGATTAAGAAACCTCATCCCGAAAAGCTGGGCCAACGTTTCCTAACCAACTTGCCGGAGAAATGGCCCAGTTTCTCGAGCACGTTCGCCCCTCCAGCGTTCCGAAGAGAAGTTGGCCCAGGCTTGCTAGTCTCCGGAAGCCCCCGGAAAGGCGGCCCAGGCTTCCGAAACGAGGACCTCCTCGATCACCGTGGGCCCTCGAGGCACCGTGCGGATCTCGTGGGCCGACGTTGGTCACCCCTCTGGCGCGGCGCGGCGCGCGGAGCCTCCCCTTGGCGCGCTCCGCGCGCCAGGGGAGGGCTGCACACAGACTACTCCAGATTTCGTAATAAATGGGAGGGGGTCTGGACCCTCCAAGACAAGCCATTTCAGACCTCCCCCGTGGGAGAACCCTCCAAAACATCGTCCCCAGACCCCCCAGGCCCTCCAAGATAGCCTGGAAGAGACCCCCCCCGAAATGAGACCCCCCTCCCTTTATTACGAAATCTGGAGTACTTTGATGTGCCGGTGGCTCGGACTCGCCCTCGCGGGTGCACGCCGCGGCCGCCGTTGCCGTTGCCGCCCCCGCCCAGCCGCCTCCCGCGCCGCCGCCCCTGGCGCGCTCCGCGCGCCCCGGGGGAGGGGGGGAGGCCCCTCCTCCTCCTCCTCCTCGTCCTCCTCCGCCTCCTCCTCCTCGTCCTCCTCCTCCTCCTCGTCCTCCTCCTCCTCCTCCTCCTCGTCCTCCTCCTCCTCCTCCTCCTCCTCCTCCGGGTCCGGCGCAGAGCCAAGAGGTCCGCGCGGACCTGCCCAGCAGTGCAGGAGTGGCGACATGTGCTGCGTGATTAATCATGCTGATGATGATTGCGACGGAAAATGTTGACGATGGTGAGGATGATGACGAATAGTACGGGGAGTAGCCGATGATGGAGAGGAGGGAGGATGCCAGAGGGCCAGGGAGGGTGGAGTCGGGACGACGGAGGATGACGATAACGCAGGAGGGAGCACGATGAGGTCGATGATGAGGATGACGAGGATGGCGATGACGATGCCGCTGCTGCTGTTTGGTGATGAGGAGGAGAGTCAAGCTGGGAACAGCACATGCAATAAGAAGATACGGACATAATGATAGTGGGAGCAGGGTAAGCAGCTCACCTCGCCCTCCTCTGTCTCCTTGGGGGAGGAGGAGGAAGAGGAGGAGGAGGAGCGAGATGAGTAGGAGGAGCAATACTAACATTGTCATGGCGAAGCCGACGATGATGATGATGCTGATGATGATGATCATCATCATCATGGTTGTGATGATGGGTATTGTGATGATGATGATGATGATGATGATGATGATGATGGTGGTGGTGGTGATGATGACGGTGCCGACGATGCTTAGGACGACGATGACGACGATGATAATGGTAACGATGATGGCTATGATGATGTTGCTAATGCTGCTGCTGATGATGATCATGACCTTGATGATGAGCATGCTGATGACGATGATGATGCTGCCGATGATGTTGATGATGATGACGACGCCGGTGATGATGATGATGATGGTGATGATGATGATGTTGATGATGATGAATGCTGCTGCTGCTGTTGATGATGATGATGATGGTGATGATGATGATGATGCTGATGATGATGATGATGATGATGATGATGATGATGATGATGATGATGGTGATGATGATGTCGATACTGCTGATTGGTGATGGTGGGGACCACACTTAAAAGGTAAGTATGCAGTACTGGTATAGGGAAATGAGGAGTAGGGTAAGCAGCACACCTACCCCTCCTCCCTCTCAAGAGGAGGAGGAGGAGGGCGAGGAGGAGGGCGAGAAGGATTTGACTCGATTCGACGAGGACGCGATTCGACTCGATTCGGTTGATTCGATTCGATTCCCCCCCCCCACCCCTCTCTCTCCTTCCTTTGTCTCCTTCCCTCCCCTTCCTTCGGCTCCCCCTGCCCCCGTTTCTCCTCCCCCTCCCCCCCCTGCCCCTCTCGAGGACGAGGGGGAGCTGGGAGCTGGGAGCCTGGAGCCTCGCCGATGGCGACGGCGTGCGGCAGCCACGGCGGCAGTGGAAAGGTGAGGAGGGGAAGGAGGAGAACGAGAAGGAGGGATGAGGGAGGAGGGAGGAGGAGGCGGCGAGGCAAGAGAAGAGAGGGGGCCCGCAGCCGGCTCGGCCAAAAGCGAGTGCGCCGCCTGCCCCGAGCACGGGGCAGGACCGACGCAGGCGACCGCTGACTGCTGCGACCTGCGGCCCCCTCCCGATGCGGCGCTTCGGCGCCTCCGGGAAGGGCCCGGCGGAGCCTCGGGAGGAGGAGCGGCACCACCCGAGCGTGCTCACGTGCACACCGCCGCGCGCGTCGCCCCCCCCCCCCCCCCCCCCCCGAGGGCGGGCGACGCGCGCGCTCGGCAACCTGCTAGGACGTGTTCCCGGGGTTGTCGGGCGCTTTGTGGCCGTACTTCCAGGGTGGGCGTGCATTCATAGATGTCTACATCTATTTGTAGACATCTATATATGTATACACATACATACATACAAACATACAAGCATACACACATACAAACATGCCATCATACCCACATGCATACATAACTACACACATACCTACACACATACATACATACATACATACATACATACATACATACGTACATACATACATACATACATACATACATACATACATACATACATACATACATACATACATGCACACACATACATACATACATACATACATACATATATACATACATACATACATCTATACATGCATACACACATACATACATTCATACATTCAGACAGACATACACACAGACATACATGCATGCGGACACACACACATACATTCATACATGCATACATACATACATGCATGCATGCATACACATATACATACGTACATACATACGCATCCATGCATACATACATACATATATACATACATACATATACATATATATACAAACATATACATATACACATACATATACATATACATATGCATATACATATACATATACATATACATATACATACATGTACAAACACTCATACTACAACATACATACATACATACATACATACATGCATGCATGCATACATACATTCATTCATTCATTCATTCATACATACATACATACATACATACATGCGTACATACATGCGTACATACATACATCCATCCATCCATACATACATCCATCTATATTATCTGCGCAGCTCGGACGTGCGCCTCCAAGGAGGGCGCACAGTACTACAGTGTGCTCCTGTGCATCCCGGAGGAGGCGGGGGCGCCTCGGGACGCCGGCGGTGCCCAGGCTCGGAGGGCGCCAACGGTACACCCACCCCGATCCCAGCCAGGCCGACCCTGTGCCCCGGACCCATCGGGGGTGGCAAAGAGGGGGGGGATGACTAGGGGGGGGGAGATATCATGGCGGGGGCCATGATATCTCCCCAGATTTCATGGCGCCCCTTCTTATTTCAATACGTCCTCGGCCCCCCTGGGCCGCGCACATGCCGCCGGCCATGATTTGCGCCCCCCCTCTTGGACACTCCCCTCTTGGCCGCCCCCGAACCCAGGGATCCAACGTCTTCAAACAATCAAGACGCAGGCTTTTCGCAGTTTTCGGCCTCTGGGGGCCCTCACCGGGCCCCGGGACCGACCATAAGACGACCCAGAATGAAACACCCGTCCTGGCGAATGGGTCGAGTCTTCCGGGGGCCCCGTATGGAAAAAACACGACATCGGATCTCTGGGGAGGAACCTTGTCCGGCTGCGCAGACGCTCGCGCGGAAGCTCCCCGCCGCGGGCCGCGCACCAGCGCCCTCGTTTCCGGTGTGGCGTGTTGCGCTGGCGGCCCGATTAGGAGCCACCGCGCAGGGTCGCCACGCCATCTCGCGTAAGACCCGTTTTTTTTTTTTTTTTTTTTTTTTTTTTTTTTTTTTTTTTTTTTTTTTTTTTTTTTTTTTTTTTTTTTTTTTTTTTTTTTTTTTTTATGTTTTTCTTGTTTATTTCTTTCTCTCTCCCTCTCTCTCTCTTTCTCTCTTTGCATACGTCGCTCAGTTGCCCAGAGCTTCGACGTCGTGATTGTTTCACAGCGTCGACCCCTGGAGTTCTGGACCCCTCCCCTGGGACCAGTTTTTCATTCCGCGAGTCGTTTCTTGACGGTCCCTGGGCCCGGTCGGGGCCCCCCAGAGGCCAGGACCAGTGAAACGCCTCCCGTCGACACCTTTTCACAGCTCGAGGGGGTCTGGATGGCGTCCTCCGGCAGGCCCCGCCGCAGATCGTCGGGTGGCGGGCGCAGCCGGAGGCCTCGATTGAGACCAGCAGTCCGGAGGCCCAAGCAGTGGCGAAGCGTCCTGGCTTCCGCATGCGCCCGCCAAGCAATGCTCTAAGAACCTTGTGTGGTCCGCGCGAGATGTGCTTCAGAACGTTTCTGGCTGGGGCTGCCTCGATTTCACTCCTTGGCTCGATGGCCTAAGCACATGGCTCTTTTTGGCCTTCGAGCAGTCCTGGGCTCCAAGAGCACATCGTGGCAGGCCTGCAGGGATGCCGGGACGGCCGGCCCCTGCTCGAGGGTGGCGGCCTCGGGCAGGCTCCGCCGCAGCTCCTCGGCCTGCGGGTGCAGCTGGAGGCCCAGACCCCCGACGTAATGTTTTTTTCGTTACGTCGACCCCCAGAGGTCCCGACCCTTTCCCCATGACCCATGACCGGCTTTGCATCCCGAGTCGTTTTTTGACGCTCCCGAGGCCCGGTGAGGGCTCCCGGAGGCTGATAATTAGGAAAAACCTCCCGTCATGATTTTTTCATTACTCGAGGGGGTCTGGGGGCCGCGATCGAGACCAGCAGCCCGGAGGCCGCGCCAGCGCCCCGGGGCCCGCGCGCGGAGGCCGCGCTCGGTGGCCACGCGCCGGCCGCGCCGCCGCCGGCGGGGCCGCCGTGGGCGGAGGTGTCGGCAGCGCGCGGGAGGGGCCCTGCGTGGAGGGTCTCTCCGAAGGGCTTGGGAGACCCGTCCTCCTCTTCCTCCCTCCCTCCTCCCTCCCTCCTCCTCCCTCCTCCTCCTCCTCCTCCTCCCTCCTCTTCCTCCTCCTCCTCCCTCCTCCCTCCCTCCCTCCTCCTCCCTCCTCCTCCCTCCTCCTCCCTCTCCTCCTCCTCCTCCTCCCTCCTCCTCCTCCTCCTCCTCCTCCTCCTCCTCCTCCTCCTCCTCCTCCTCCTCCTCCTCCCTCCTCCTCCTCTCCCTCTCCTCCTCCTCCTTCTCCTCCCTCCTCCTCTTCCTCCTCCTCACTCCTCCTCCTCTCCTCCTCTCCTCCTCCCTCCTCCTCCTCCTCCTCCTCCTCTCCTCCTCCTCCTCCTCCTCCTCCTCCTCCTCCCCTCCTCCTCCTCCTCCTCCTCCTCCTCCCTCCTCCTCCTCCTCTCTCCTCCTCCTCCTCCTCGTCCTCCTCCTCCTCCTCCTCCTCCTCCTCTTCGGGTCGCCTACGGCCCTGGGGGAAGCCATGCAGCCCTGCGCCGCAGTGACCTTTGGCGCGGGCCCACTCCCAGAGATCCAACTCATTGAAAAAATCAAGACGAAGGTATTTCTCAATTTTCGGCCTCTCGGGGCCCTCTCCGGGCCCTGGGACCGACAAAAGACGACACAGGATGAAAAACCGGTCTTGGGGAATGGATCGAGACTTCTGGGGACCCCGTATTGAAAAAATCACGACATCGGATCTCTGGGGTTGCAGGAGAACGAGCAATGACATAAACCTGAAAACGCTGAGGTCCGCGCGGGTTTCTCGGATCCGCGCTGGCCCCCCTTGGCGGAGCCTCCGGCGCCGCCTCCAGCGCGCTCCGCGCGGCGCCGATCCGAGGAGTCTGCGTGGACCTCAGAGTTTTCATGCTGGTGTCATTTTTCGTTCCCCTTTAAGTCGGGCCTGTCCCTCTACGGGAGGAGTATTCAAAAATAGTCCAACAATTGGGGACGATGTTTGAACTACTTTTGGCTATTTTTGAATATGTTTTGGCAAATTTTCATTATGTGTCAAAAATCCGCCAGTAGGAGGACATGCCCGACCTAACCCTAATTTGGAGCCCTCCCGAGCACCCCCCGCTTCCCCTCGCTGTGGAAAGGTCACGTACGGCAGGTTCATGTTCATCTGCCCGCGGCTGCACAGAGGGTGTGTGTGTGTGTGTGTGAGTGTGTGTGTGTGTGTGTGTGCGTGTGCGTGTGTGTGTGTGTGTGTGTGTGTTCATGCGCGGGGGTATGGTTTGCGATATGCGTCGTTGGGGCTTGGGGGGGCACCGCGTTGTTCTCGCTGGGCCTCCTTGGGGCGCGGCGGAGAGCTCCGTCGAGGTCCTCGCCCGCCCCACAGTTTTCGGCCTCCGGGGAGGCTGACCGGTCCCTGGGGCCGTCATTGCGTTGGATTAAAAGTTTGTCCCGAGGAAGGGGTCCAGATCTCCGGCGGTCCACGTCATTGACAAGAAAGAGTCGGAGATTTGGCCTGCGCCCTTGCGTTAAGTCGGGCCTGTCCCTCTACAGGAGGAAGATTCAAACACAGGCAAAACATAAGAGTCTGGGGGCGACTTTTTTAGTTTATATTGACGATGTTTGAGCATTGTTCTATGATCTCTCATCTTTCTTCCAAAATCGGCCTGTAGGGGGACAGGCCCGACCCACCCCTTGCACTTGCCCCCCCCGCCCACACCCCACTGGTGCCATTCGACAGCCGCGCACCGAGAGTCCGTCTTGCCCAGGGCCACTGGGAGGAGGACAGCAGGGAGGAGGGAGAAAGAAAGCCACCGCCCTTAGTCGGGCGTGTCCCCCTACAGGACGAATATTCAAACATATGTTAAAACATAAGTCTGTGGACGATGTTTTGACTATGTTTGTGTATCTGTAGGTATCGTTTGGCTACTTTTAATTTTTCGTCCAAAATACGACTGTCGGGGGACAGGCCCGACCTAATCATAACCTGCCGACTCCCCAGTCGCATCTCAGACGTTGCAATCGCGTCACTGGGGCGTCGCTGCGTCGAAAGAGCTCTTGGCCCGGGCCACTCTTTGCGTGTCGCCCAAAAGGTGCGAGGGCGACAGCGAACAGGACGTGCACGAGGACGTTCGCCATCGCCTCACCGCCCGGTTGGCACTGCTTGCCCTGGCGCTGCTGGCGCTCGGCGGGCCCGCGGCCAACTACCTGGTCTGGACGCTGTATGCGGTCAGCGCGCCCGCGTCCCTGGCCTTCGCGGCGTGGTGCGTCGCCGTGCGAGGGCGCTACCGCCCCGTACCGCTACACGCGTGGACGTGGCGCGTCGGGGCCGCCGGCGCCGTCCATGTGGCCGGCCTTGTCGCCCACTCCTTGCTGGACCCTTGGTGCTACGGTGGCGCAGCGAGTGCGGCGTGGCTGAGCGCGTGCAGGGTGCTGTACGGCCCAGCCTACCTCGCGACCGTTGTGATACCTCCTTCGCCTGCTAATGTGGGTCAGCCTTGTGGGTGTCAGGGGAAGGTAGGATCAATTCCTTGGATTTTCCTTGTTCGAGGTCGTACGTGCTTCAATCTACGTTGATGTGTTTTTCCTATGGAATTTCGTCGGAAATCCTTCGCCCGGGCAGGGTGTGTTTTGAGAGCAGGTTTGTTCCTGAGTTTTCCCTTCTCTGACTCTGACCCCCAGCAGTCTGATCCTCATTCGCAGACGAATGAATACCGTACCACCTGCTCGTGCTGAAGCTGCGCGCGCTGGGAGCCCACCGCCAGGCGCGGGCGGCGCGGGCCGCGTTCCTGGCGGGCGCGGCGGCCAGCTCCGCATCCGTCGTGGCGTGGTCTGGGGACACGACCCTCGGATTCTTTGGCTGGGACGTTGGGCCAGTGCTGGCGGTGCTGGCTTGGGTGCGTGGCATAGGCTAGTAGCATGCAACTCCCCTGGGAGTTCAAAGTCTGAACTGGCGCTGGTATATCCCTGGTCGGAAACCGGCCTACTCTGGCTTAGTCCCTGTTAATCTGGCTCAATCCCGCTCAATCCGGCATCGAGCCGCTTATTCAGGCTTAATCCCTGGCCTAGTCCGGCCAAGTCAGGCTCGATGACCCGTGAATCGTTCTAACGTATGCCTCCTAACATAGGCATGCTGGGGGCCATGCTCGCCTTTATGGCGACGGCCTGCTTCGGGGCGTGGGGCCTGCTAGTCGCCGCGCGCGCCGCGCGCTCCAGCCCCGCGGGGGGGATGGAGACGCGAGCGGCTCTACGGGTGCGCTGGACAGCTGTGCTAGTCGTGGCACCCCTCCTGCTGTCACTCGTGGAAGCGATCCCCTTTTACGGAGTTGAGACTGGGGCTGCCGATGACATTTGGGTTCACGCCCGTGCTTGGGCCGGCGTCGTGAACAACGCCTTCAACTGCGTGCAGGTGGCTTTCCTCTCTGACCTGGTCGGGCCGCGGTGGCTGCGGCGGCTGGCGGTGGAGGCCTTCAAAAGCATCAACTCCTTCAACGTGGAGGAGCTGCAGCGTACCTTGACGAAGCCAAGATCACATGGGTTTGATGCCGCTACCTGAGGCAGATGGCTAGCACGGGTTCCACTTTTGTGCGCTGCCAGGCGGTGCCCGCTGCCGAGGCGGTCGTCGGCAGGGAAGGCCTCCCGAGTTCCAGGGACGATCCCAAGCACAGGTACGTCGTGTCGCACCCATGGCTCTCGAAGGCTCACCCAGACCCCAGCGGGGAGACGCTGCGAGCTTTAGTTGATCAGCTGGATCTCCTGGGCGCCTCTGACGACGATGCCGTTTTTATGGACTACACGGGGCTGCCCCAGCACGACGGCCAGGACCTGGACCTGCAGCGCCTGGAGCGCGAGAGGAGATGGCCAAAGCCTGGGGAGCATCCAGCGGTCCGCGACCAGGGCGATGAACTGCGGTTCAAGAGGGCGCTCGACTCGATGGAAATGCTCTACAGCATTGGGGGCATTCCCGTGATAGTCCTGCCCATGGGCAGCGACACTGCGGAGGGAAGAGGCTATTTTTCTCGAGGGTAGTGTTTTCTTGAATCCTGTCTAGCCTTCAGTTTTGGTAATATCGCCAACGCGGAGGTCCACCCGGGTGTCAAGAGTTTGTGCGACACGGCCAAGGTGCTGAACTTAGACACCGCGGAAGGTTTTCGCAAGGCGTTCAAGCAAAGGCATGTCACTCTTCACGGGGACGGGCAAGTTGTCCTGCGGCTGTTCAGGCAGACGGTGAAGAAGAGCAGCAGCACTGCAAAACGGCCGAACCAGGGGACCTCGTGGATCGGATGATGTTCTGCGCATGCCGGTCGGACATGCTCGAGGTGCAGCAGAGGAGCGCAGCCATCCTGGTGAGCCGGTGCGTTGCGGGCGAGAGGCCCGGCCCGGCGGCGGAGCGGAGGGCAGCGGCGCACGAGCGCGTCACGCTGAGGTTCCTGCGCTCCGCGAGCAGCTTCGTCTGGCGCCGTGGGCGGACAGAGGGCGGCCTGCTTCCCCCTTCCTTCCCCGCCCCTCTCCTCTCGGTGATCCTGCCTTCTGCGTCCTCTCCGCTTCTGTCCCAACCCTCCCCTGGTTGGGTCTTCGTGAATGGGGCCCTGGGGCACACACATGCACGGACACGGACAACAGGATTCCCCATCCTTTCCCACACTCTTCGGGGTGTTGTCTTCCACCCCGCGTCCCATTTCTTCCCATATTTGCCTGGGGATCGGCGATTCATGGTGTCTGCGTGCTGTTTCCCCCCCCCCCCCCCTGACCTCGTCTCGAGCAGAGCAGTGGGGTCGCCAAGCGCCTTCGCCTCTTCCTCCCGCCCTCTTGCCCCCCCCCCCCCCTCTTGCCCGCCCGCCTGTGCGCGCCCGCGCCTGCCTGCCGAGGGAGCCCGCGCCGTGGGGCCCCACGCAGGGCCAAGCGGGGCCTCGCCCTCGCTGGGGGGCCTCGGCAAGTGTGATGCTGTCGCCGCTCTCGAGGGCTGCCGGGGGAGCCCGCACCGTGGGGCCCCCACGCAGAGCCGAGCGGGGCCTCGCCCTCCCTGGGGGGCTCGGGAAGTGTGAAGCTGTCGCCGCCTTCGAGGGCCGCTGGGGGAGCCCGCACAGCGGGTCCAAACAAGGACCCAAGCGGGTCCTGGGCTGCTGCGAAGTGTGAAGCTGTTGCCACTTTCGACGGCCCTCAGGAATTCTCGAACTTGTTTCGAAGAACCCCCCAGAGTCCTCCTACGACATGCTCGCGAGCATCCAAGTAAGCTCAGCCCAAGATCGCTCCAAGCCGCCTGGCCGATAGCCTTCTTGGATCGGCATAGGCAAACGATCATTGTTGGCAAAGTCACCAACATATGAGCGATTCTTGCGCAGGTATATTTTTTGACTCAGGTGCGTAGACTTGTGCTGCTAGCGGCACGGCGGAAGGATCAGCCTCGCAACAATCGCAAGTTCAATTCATTCCGAGCTTGCGAGCGAGACATTCGGCCGTGGGGAGCGAGCACGTGTGTTTGTAGACATTGTAGTGGATTAGTTGTGAGATTTGTTGCTGAGGTTTTTATCTTTCTGTCTCCCTGCTTCACTGGAAGAGGAGGAAGGGAGATGAATGCAGAGCCGGAGTTGGCCAACATTGCATTATGTCAGCACTGCGTGTTGCATTCGTTCACCATCTTAGCCAGACTGCGCAGAGTTGTCCCCCTTGCGTAGTGGTCCGTGGTCAGCACCACATGTGTTCACGCAGCTGTGATATTGGTTTGTATCGGCACGGCGGTTCATCTGTCGTTGGTGAGCAATGTTGACACGTGTGGATGGATTTGCACCTTTGAGCGCGTGACTCGCGCGCCTGTGTCATGACCGTGGATCGGTATGCACGGGCTCGAAATTGCAGCAGAGCGCGCCCGTGTGGTAGGAGTACCAGGGGCGGGGGAGGTTGGATGGGGGATTGGATGGGGGAGGGTCGATACGGTCGGGTCCTGCTGGGAACTTGCGTCCCCTTCGCCCGTGCACCTCGACGGCACCCTGACGCACCTTGACGGCTGCAGCCGAGAGGCTTGCTCGGCCCGCCGCAGCTTTGGCCTCCGTCTGGGGCACCGCCCTCAGAGTGCGACGAGGCGGCACAGGCGGCTATCTTGGCTATCTTCTGCGATCCACGCGCCCTCTGGCTGTTGGAGCGCGCGCGCGCGCTTTCTGGAAGCGCCCCTCGAGCTGGGTCGGCGGAGGGCCGCAAGCCTGCTGAACAAACAGATCGCTCCAAGACGCCTAGAGGCCTGGACCCCTTCAAGGGGACCAGCTTTTCATCCTGTGCCGGATTTTGGCAGTCATGGGGCCAAGGGGATGAGCCGTCTGGTTTGATATTTGGCGTCGTGCAGGGCAACGTTTGGGAGTTCGGTGTTCGGCAGTGCGAAGGGGCGGGGGGCGCGCTAGAGTCTGGGGAAGATCGGTTGGCATGCTGTGACGCACAAGGTCACGATCACAGTTCCCGCGAGCAAGTTGGTATTGCTTGGCTCCCATTTGGGAGCGAAGGAGGTCAAGAGCCAGGAGGTTTTTACGCTGTCATTTTTGGCTCGAGGCTCGCGGGGTGCTCAAGTTGTGTTCCCGCATCGGACTGGATAACATTGATGTGGCGGGTGGGTCGCGGGAGGCTCGCGGGCGGGTCGCGGATGGGTCGCGGGCCGGGTCGCGAGTGGGACGACGACAGCAACAACCAACAACAACCAACAACACCAACACCAACACCAGCAGCAGCAGCAGCAGCCTCAACAACAACAATCAGTTGCAGGCAGTTAATTCTTCACGTATATCCCACACCCTCGATAGCCGCCTTCTTCGTCTTCGATGGTACCCCCTGCGGGTATATCATCCCTACCTGCCGCAGCCCCTAGAACTGCAGGGATGGATACTGAGGAGGCAGATCAGTCTGCTTCACTCTGATGTTCCCTTCCCGCGTTCCTTCTGATGTTCCGCGCCACCTCCTCTGAGGTTCGGTACGGCTGTAGACAACGCAGGGGGCGGCGCTTGCAGACGGTTCCGAGATTGAGATGCCGGCTGGATTGGGTTGAGTCCGTCCAGCGTGGTTGGCCGGCGCTGTGCTGGCGAAGGATGCAGAACGCAAGCGACCGGCAAACAAAAAGAGGGTCGGAACACGACCCAAGAGCGCCCCAAAACGGCCTGAACGCCGCCCAAGACAGCCTAAGAGGGCCCCAACACGGTCCTAAGAGGAGCCCAGGAGGCTCCCTGGAGGACACTGGAGGCCCCAAACGGGCCCCAGAGAGGCCCCAAAGAGGCCCCAAGAGGCCCCCCAAGAGGCCTTCAAGAGGCCCCATGGGTGCCCCAAAACTACCCCCAAGAGCCTTCAAACAAATCTTTCCGCGGTCTCCCCTCTCCCACTCCTCACCCGCCTCTCTCCCTCGCGTCTCCCGTTGCGGCCTTCGTCGCTGTCGTCGTCGTCGCCGCTGCCGCCGCCGCCGCCGCCGCCGCCGTCGTCGTCGTCGTCGTCGTCGTCGTCGTCGTCGTCGTCGTCGTCGTCGTCGTCATCGACTCGTCGTTATTTCTCATCGCTTCTCGATCTTCTAAGATTTTTCTGAGTCCACGATGGAAAAGTACCCCCGTGGAAGATTTCTGAAAGCAAAGACGGGAGAACGATTTAATTAATATTTCGCAGAATTGCTTTCAAGTTTTCCAGACATTACTGTACGTGTAGGACCCTTCCTGGGTCCTAAGGGTCTTTGGGAAACCTTTGGGGTCTCTGGGATATCTCCAGGGCCTTCTGGAGACCACCAAGCGCCCCTGACACGCCCAACAAGGCAGCAGAAGGCAAGAGGATGAG
>CAUYUJ010000919.1:57500-68964 GCA_963575745.1 Prorocentrum cordatum
CCCACAAATCTGTTTCACCAGATCTATTGCACCATCCCCTTGTCGCTGGACCCCCTTTCGGGTCAACCCGAGACAGATCGCTCCAAGACGCCCCAAATGGCCTCCAGACGGCTCCAGAGGCCTCCAGGAGACCCCAAGGGACCTCCACGAGCATTCCCGAGACGACCCCAGGGGCCAACATTCAAAGAGGTGCCATATGTGTTCGAAGGATTTGGGGGAAAGGGACCCGGAAGGCCCCAGGATCGCCCCAAGACGGCCCAAGAGGCCTAAAGAGAGCCCCACAACGGTCCAACGGCGCCCAACGACGGCCGAAGAGGCCTCTTAGACGGCCCAGGCGCTTCGCAATACGCTCTTGAGCGTTCCCCCCACCCCCAGAGCGGCCTCTTCGAACAATCCTGGAGCCATCTTGGGCTTATCTTGCACTCACCGTGGGTCTCCATCCCCCCTTTCCCCTCCGCCCACCCCCCGCTTATCGAAGACGCCTACGGCGAACCACCGCCGCCTCCTGCCTTTTTGGAAGCGCCTATGTGGCCGAACGTTGAGGCCAGGCCTGCCAAGCTATCGGACCATGTTTTCCCCGAATCGGTTTGGAAAGCCTTCGGGAAACACGTGGGCACCTTGAAGGTCATCTTGGTCGCCTGGAGGCCATTTTGATCCTTTCGGGCCGTCTTGGAGGACGTCTTGGAGGGCTCTTGGGCCGTCTTGGGGGCCTCTTGGGGCCGTCTTGGGGGCCTCTTGGGCCGTTCTGGGGCCATCTTGGAGGCATCTTGGGCGATCTTTGGGCGATCTTTGGGGGCTCTTGGGCCGTCTCGGGCCGTCGGCAGGCCGAAAAGAAGCAAATGCCCAAATCTTGCAAAAACCTTTGGGAAATTAGTGCTTCTGGCTTTTTTCTGGCCTTCCTGGAAGCCCTCTTGGAGGTCGTCTTGGGCCATCTTAGTGCCATCTTCGGCCGTCTTGGTGGGCCCCTGGCCCGTCGGAAGCCGTTTGGGGGGCCTCTCTGAGCCGACTTGGGGCCCTCTTGGAATGCTCCAGCTCCGTCTTGGAGGCCATCTTGGGCGTCCTAAAAGCCTCCTGGTCCGTCTTGGGGGCCTCTTGGGGCCGTCTTGGGGGCCTCTTGGGCCGTTCTGGGGCCATCTTGGAGGCATCTTGGGCGATCTTTGGGCGATCTTTGGGGGCTCTTGGGCCGTCTCGGGCCGTCGGAAGGCCGAAAAGAAGCAAATGCCAAAACCCTCCAAAAACCTTTGGGAAATTAGTGGTTCTAGCCTTTTCTGGCCTTCCTGGAGGCCCTCCTGGAGGCCCTCTTGGGCCGTCTTGGGCCAGCTTCGAGCCAACTTCGGCAATCTTGGTGGGCTCCTGGCCCGTCTGACGCCGTCGGGAGCCGTCTTGGGGGCCTCTCTGAACCTACGTGGGGTCCTCTTGGGGCGCTTCGGGGCCGTCTTGGAGGCCATCTTGGGCGTCTTGGAGGTCTCTTGGGCCTCTTGGGGCCCTCTGTGGGGTCCTTGTGCCATCAAGTGGCCCTCTTGGAGGCCTCGTGGGCGATCTTGGGGCGATCTTGGGGGCCTCTTGGGCCGTCTTGATCCGTCGGGATGCCGAGAAGAGGCAAATGCCACAATCCTTCAAAAATCGTAGGAAAATCGATGATTGTGGCCTCTCCGGGCCCTCCTGGAGCACCTCTTGGAGACCTCTTGGGCCGTATTGAGGCCTCTTGGGCCATCTTGAGGCTGTCACACGTCATCTTGGGTACATCTTCGGCCGTCTTGGAGGCATCTTGGAGGCCATCTTAGCCGTCTTGGAGGCATCTTGGAGGATCTTGGAGGCACTTTGGAGGCCATCTTGGGTACATCTTGGGGCCATCTTGGCCGTCTTGGAGGCCATCTTGGCCGTCTTGGATGCATCGTTGAGGCCATCTTGGGCCGTCTTGGAGCCGTCTGAACCAGGAAAAACCCTTTGGAACCGGGTCCCCGCAAATTTTCGGCGTCCTTTCGGGTGGCCGGCGGAACGGGCCGAAGCCCCAGGGGAAGTTCTTTTGGAAAAGGAACCAAAACCAAAACCGAGAGGATCTAGCACGCCAGGCACCCCTCTTTCAAGCAATAGGGGGCGGCGGATCGAAGACGCCTACGGCGAATCACCGCCGCCCCCTGCCCCTTTTGAAGCGCCGCTGTGGCCGACAGCTGGGCCAGAGCTTGGCCAAGCTATCGGGCCAGTTGTTCCCGGAGTCGGTTTGGAAAGACTTCAGGGAACGCATGGTGGAGCAAGAAGAGGAGGAGGGTGAGGATGAGGAAAAATGAGAAGGAGGAAGAGGAGGTGGAGGATGAGGTGGAGGAGGAGGCCTCTTGGGCGCCTCTTGGGGCACTCTTGGGGCCTCCTGGGAGTTTCCTGGCCTCTTTGGCCGTCGGAGGGCGTTCCTGGCTTGTCCGATGCCGTCGAAAGCCGTCTTGGGGGCCTGTCTGGGTCGTCTTGGGGCCCTCTTGGGGAATATCAGGGGTTCTTAGAGGCCATCTTGGGTGTTTTGGAGACCTGCTGGGCCGATTTTGAGCCCTCTTGGGGCCGTCTTGGGAGCCTTTTGGGCCGTCATGGGGCCATCTTGGAGGCCTCTTGGGCGATCTTGGGGGCCTCTTGCGCCGTCTTGAGCCGTCGGAATGCTGAGAAGAAGCAAAGCCACAATCTTTCAAAAACCTACGGAACATCTCTGATTTTGGCCTCTGTACAGTTTCTCTTCTTGTAGTCATTCCTCGCTCCTCCTCCTCGGCCCTCGTGAGGCGATCCTCAGTCCTTCATCGGTCCTCCTCCTCCTCCACGGTGTCTTTTCCGTGGGCCTCCTCACTTCTCACTCCTGCTCCTCCTCATCCTCATCCTCGTCCTCTTACCCCCACCTCCGCAGTGTCCCCCCTACGCCTCGCCCCCGTCTTCATTCCTCATCCCATGTTCCTTTTCAACACTTCTGGATCGCCTATACCTACCACCTCATTCTATCTCCACATCCTCTTGATCTTCATCCATCTTATGTGATTTGATACGTTTGTTTGATCCCTCCCCCCCCATTCCCCCCTCCTCATTCACCTCCACTTCTTCCCTCCCCATCCCCCTCCCTTCCTTCCTCCCTGTCCCCCCCCTCCATCCTTCCTCATCTTCGCCCCCCCCCCCCTCCACCCATTGTCCTCGTACATTGCTCTTCCCTGTCGCGCCCCGAGACGTGTCGGTAGGGCGGGCTTGGCGTTAAGCTGAAGACCCTTCAGACGGATTCACCACTTTTGACCCTCAAGCTTGCACTTGTCATGACTTCACGGAGGGCGGGCCGTTTTCAAAATACGGCTCTCGCGCTAGCGCCGCGCACGTTCGTCTCAAAAGTTCGCAGGAGCTTCACGGATGGAGGGCGGGTGGTTTTGAAAAATGTGGTTGCAGGAGTTCACGAATTGAGGGCGGCTCCTTTTCAATATGTGGTTCTGGTTGTAGCGCCGCACACATTCTGTTCAAGAGTTTGCAAGGGCTTCGCGGATGGAGGGTGGCTCATGTTCGAAATGTGCTTGTCGCTTGGGCGCCGTGCACATTCGACTTACGAGCTTACAGCCGTGTTTTTGTTTACGGTTGACGTCCCATGGTCCCATGGTTGATGTCTTGGCACGATGTACGACTGCCGGGGCGCAGCGCTCACGTTGATTGGCGGTGCTGAAGGCCCAGGACAGATGCTCTGGTGCGGCTCATGATCGTCAGGACGCAACCGTCACGCTGATCCGCGGCGTTGCAGTCCCGGGAATGGTGTTCTGGCACGGCCCAGGACTTTGAGACGGTGGTCATCCAACGGGGCACCTCCCCCGGTGAACATGAATCTGTTTTGGGTTGTAGGGGCCCGCGGGGGCGGAACTTGGAGGGAGGGTTGCGTGCATCATCGTTGCTGGGTCTTGGGTTTGCACTGCCTCCTCCCGCAGGCGCAGGCGCTTCGGGTCGGCGGGGCCCCTCTGCTGCCCGGCTGTCGCCCGGCTCGACGAGGGCGCGACGGCGACGACGACGACGACGACGACGACGAGGCCGACGACGCCGACGACGACGACGACAACGACGACGACGACCACGACGACCACGACGACCACGACAACGACGACGACGACGGCGACGACGACGACGATGACGACCACGACGACCACGACGACGACGACGACGGCGGCGGCAGCGACGACGACGACGACCACGACGACGTAGATTCGGCCGCGGCGGACTCCGCGAGAGGCTCGAGAGCGGCTACTACGAGCGCGAGAGGGGCAAAAATGGCAAGGCGGCCCCCTTGCCCCTCTCGCCGCCCGCGTCCACGCCGTCGCCTGTTCTACCCGTCGTCGTTGTCGTCGCCGACGTTGTCGAAGTCTGTCGCGACGTCGTTGTCGTCGTTTCCGTTGTCGTCGCCACCGTCGCCGTCTTCGTCTTTCCGTCGTCGTCGCCGTCTTCGTCTTTTCGTCGTTGTCGTCGCCTCCGTCGTCACCGTCGTCCAATTTGTGTTGCAAGTTCGGCGGCCCCTTTCATGTCCCAGGACCGGCAACAAGCTACCCAGGGTGAAAGTCCGCCGGGGATGGATCTTGTCAGGGGCTGGCATTCGAGCATTAAGGTTTTCAAGCATTTTTGGGCCTCCACAGGCCCCTAGGGATCGGAGACTTTGGAGGCGTCTGGGGACTCAAACAGGTCAGACTCGCAGGCGACCTTTCTCCCCCAATCCCCGGATTCCGCCCGAAAAGTTTGGCCGCTCAGAAAAAGGAGGGGGAATTCTGGGATACACCCCAAGGGGTCTATTCGGGCGCACCCCGTGTCGAGAATGGACGCCCCCCCATCGTTCATCCCAAGGATGGGCCCTACATGGTTGGTCTATTCGAGAACCCCGCGAGGCATGGGATACGCAGTGTGGGCCTGATCTGCTGGCACACGACAGGCAACGGAGAAGAGACGAACAGGAAAAGTATGTATGAGGAGGACCAGGGTAAACCCAAGATGCATCTGCGATCCTGCAGCACACCATCGTCGTAGTGGTCGTCCTTCTCTTCCCCCCCCGCGCGGGAGTGGGTGCCCGTGGGAGTGCGAATGGAGAGGAGGAGTAGAGGAGGAGGAGGAGGAGGAGGAGGAGGAGGAGGAGGAGGAGGAGGAGGAGGAGGAGGAGGAGGAGGGGAGGAGGAGAGGAGGAGGAGGAGGAAGAGGAGGAGGGGAGGAGGAGGAGCAGAAGGAGGACGCAGACGAGGAGGAGCATATCCCCCGCTGCAGACAGTTCAGTCCTCGACTCCGCTCTCGAGGCCCCCCCCGATCCCGAAGGCCTCTTTGGGATTTCCCCGCGGGTAGATCCCTGGGGGGATCCGCAGGCCGCGGAGGCCCCCTCCAAGCGCCGCGAGTAAGGGGGCAAACGAGCGCCCAAGAGGCCCTCGACCTTGGGCTCCTGCTCGATCCTCGATCCTCCTGGCCGTTTGGGCCGCTGGGGATCGTCACACACTTCGCCCTTGCCCCTCCGCCTCCGCCTCCTCCTGGCCAGGGCTGCGTCGTGGCCCCCTTGCCAGGCCACTGAGATTTATCAAGACAAAAGGAAGTCCAAGCTTATTGCGTGGATGCTTTGGCTTCGCTGTGCGCCGAACGAGACGGAGCAGCAGTTTTGCCTGCGCAGGAACCGCGCGGTCAAGCAGGTGGCGGCCACGAAATGGTCGAAGTTCCAGATGTACTCGCGCTTGTCCTGGCACTCACATCTCCAGCGGCACCCAGACAGCTGGGCAGCCAGAGCGTCTATCGAGCAGGACCACGACTACGTCAGCTCGCAAAGGCGCGTGTGGGTGTCGGCATCCAGCAGGTCGTCTAAAACTTATTCCAGAAAAGGCTGGGACAACATCCACTGCTGGGCCCAGTCGGGCTGGACCTCTCGCTTCAATCCAGCGGGGGCGCGGTATCCCAAACTCACTTGGAATCTAGCGACCGAAGTTTTGCGCAGTCTTGGCAGCAAGGGCAGACTTCGAGAGGTTTGCCACTGAGAGCTTGTGTTACGTCGGGTTCTCCGCCTCCAACTGGCGTGTCGTCATCATCATCATCATCATCATCATCAGCAGCAGCAGCATCATCATCATCCTTCCTTATCCTCATCCTCATCCTCATCCTCATCCTCATCCTCATCATCATCAGCAGCAGCAGCAGCATCAGCATCATCATCATCATCATCATCATCATCATCATCATCATCATCATCATCATCATCATCATCATCCGTAGCCATTTTGGCTCAAGAGCTGCTCCTCGGGCGCGCGGGCGGGCTCGGCGCGTTCGGGGCGGCGCCATTGGGCGCAGATGGTTGCGGTCGGCTGCACGGCCGCCTTCAAGGCGGCAGAGCAGCCTGACGCCGCTGCCGCAGGGGGGTCCCTGTGGCCAGCGCGGCGGGCGCGGCGGGCGGCGGCGAGGGCCGTGGAGCTCGGCAAGCTCGCAGCCGCCCTCAGCCGCATCGCGGAGCTGGAGGGCACGGTGCAGTTGCTGGAGGTGCAGCTCGAGGCCGTGAGCGAGCGGCACAAGGCGGCAGCTGCTCAGGCTGTTCTCCTTGCCGACGACCAGGCAGGCGTGCGTGCGGCTGCCGATACCCTTCGCGACGAGCTGGTCACGCGCGTGGCGCTGGCCGTGCCCATCGTCGAGGAGGTGCTCGCAGACGCTGCTCGCGGAGCAGCTGGCGGAGGCGGCGCTGTGGCTACTGCGGCCGGTGCGGCCGCGACCTCTGGCCGGCAGCGGGGGCGTGGGCCTGCGCAGCGGGTGGAGAGGTCCAGGCGTAACGCTGGACTCCACTGCGCTAGCAGGCGCGGCGCCAGCATCGCCCGCATGCAGCTGCCGTCGCTGAACCGCCTGCAGCGGTCGGGCGGATCTACGGCGATCGGCGGTGCGCGGGATCGGGCGCGGAGGCTCGTGCGGCCTACGGCGACGCCTCACCGCCGCCAGCCCGCTGCGCGGGCGGCTTGTGACGCGGCCCCGCAGGAGTGGGCCATCGCTCGCAGGCGCGGGCGGAGCTTGCCCGCAGGCGCATGCTTCGCGCTCGGAGAGCGGGTCCGCTGCGCAGGTGCACATCTGGCGGCTCCGCTTGCCTCGGGAGCGAGGTGGTGGAAGTTCGGCTACGACGACGTCGTGGCGCCGAAGGCGGACGAGTCGGTCGGCGGCGAGGTCGCCTGCTCGGGCCCCGTCGGCTTCGCACACGCCGAGGACACGCAGGACGCGGCGTTTGGCGCTGCAGAGGGCGGCAATGGCATCGTCGCGGAGGCGTTCGATGACGTCGACGAGGACGGACCCACGGTGGGCCCCACCGCAGGCGGGCTCAAGGAGGAGTTCGGCGAGGTGTCGCACGTGGAGTTTCTGGACGCGGCGGCCGCTGCTGCAGACGCCCACGGCGTCGTGCAGGTAGGGCAAGCCGACGACGTGCTGGACGTGACGGTGGGCGCCGCAGGGCGCGGCAATGACATCGCCGCGGAGGCGCTCGCAGACGTCGGAGAGGACATACCCACGGGGGGCCCCACTGCAGGCGGGCCCACGGAGGCGCTCGGCGAGGTGCCGCTCGTGGAGTTCTTCATCGGCGACGTCGAGGAGGACGTGATGGGCGAGGCCTCAGCGGCTGCCTCGGCGGCCGAGGCCGCCTGCGCCGACCCCAGGGGGCGCTTTCGGAGCCCTGGGGGCTTGGGAACGTTTCCCATCCTTACACGTATTGCTCGGGCTGATATGGAGGAGGATGGGAACGGCGGCGTTCCCTACAGTGGCGATGGCATCGACACAGGCTTCTTGTCTGCAGGCGAGCTTCTGGAGGCGGCGGCCGCCTCGCGGCTGGCCCTCGCAGCGGCCAGCTTCTTCCTCGGGGTCCCACTCGAGGCGCCCCAGGCCTTAGACGCTCAGGTGCCCGATGAGGCAATTGGCTTGCCAGTTGCTGCCGCTTTTCATCAAGATCTGCTCGTGTCGCAGGCGGGTCCAAGGATCACGAATGCCTGCGCCGAGCTGCTGCCTCTGGGGGGGAGGGACCCCGTGGCGTAGGCTGTGCCCCGTGGGGCTCGGCACACGCCAGGGTTCACTCCCTCCCGCCCCTCTTGGGCAGCGTCTGACGCTCGGCGCCTTCGGCGCCTCCGTTTAATGTAGCAGCTGGCGCCCCTTGGGCGCGACAGCCCGCGCAGCCTGCTGCGCTCCAGCCCGCTCTGTGCTCTGTGCCGCGCCAGGCGGAGGCCGAACCGTGGTGGTAGGCTGTGGCCGACCGTCAGGATCGCCTCCGAAGGTCACCTCAGAGCAAGTCGTTCCCGTCTGTGGCCTGGTGCCTAGGGGACTTTGCTCTGGTGTGGCGCGCCGAGCTGTCTGCGTGCTGAGTCGCCGTGAGGGCTCGGATGTTTGCTGACCGCCTGCCTTTGGCTGGGGCGGTCGGCGGCCTCAAGGCTTTCAGGCGAGTCTGCGAGTGTGCCTTGGGCACGGGCCAGGCCTTGCGTCCGCAGCGCCATAGGGAAAGGCCATGGCTTCGGGAGGCTGTATCGAGCGGGGAGCTCCAGACCTTCTTGGATGCGTGGATCATCATCATCATCATCATCATCATCATCACCATCATCACCATCATCATCATCATCATCATCATCATCAGCATCATCATCATCATCATTCATCCTCCTCCTTGGGCCTGTGAATTTCCTTGACACTTTCGGGTCAGCGGCGCTAGACCACGACATTTTGGTGTCCAGCGCTGTGTGGCAGCCGGCTCCTTGAAGCGAGCTCTTGGTGGCGTCTTTGCGGTGGAATAAGCTCGATCCTCGATCCTCCTCGCTCGGCGGCGGCTACGGCTTCGGCGACGACGCCGACGACGACGAGCTGCACGGGCCACGGCGACGGCGACGGCGGGCTGCTCGGGCGCAGCGAGGACAGCCACGCCGACGGACGACCACACCGCCGACGCCAAAACGCCGACCACGCCGACAACGACGCCGACAGTGACGACGACGTGGAGAAAGACGACAGCGGCGCCGGCGCCGGCGGCAGAGGAGGACGGGGCCGCCGCGGCGGAGCCGGACGCGAAGCCGATGGTGCTGTCCATCGCGTTCACGCTGCTGGGGAAGGCCCCGTGGCCCTGCGGTGGGCGGGCCCTATAGGTCAGGCGCAGCGTTGGTAGCAGCGATAGGCTCAGGGGGGATTCGCGGTTCTAGGTCTTCGGACGTGTTCGTCGGTTCGCGGCTGCTTTCCAGCCTCGGGGAGGTTTCGGTCGACTGCGCCTCGCCGAGGGCGTACCAGGGGGTCCTGGATCGTCCCAGACGACCGCTGGAGGCCCGTGCTTTGGCACGAAAACCACGGGGGGCGTTCTAGTCAACGTTTGGGGGAGGGCAGGCTCAGGGGGAGATGTTGATGCATCGACCCCCAATCGTCCGCTGTCCGCTGATCGCCGACAGGGGCCCGATAGCCCACACCGCCCAGGTTCATGAGAGTTCGCTATCCGTGCTCCATCGCCGATCTATCGGCGATGTATCGCCGATTCCAGGTCGATTCCAGGGCCCCTGCTGGGAGGGCGGTTGGCTGGCCCACGTTCAGAAGCTCGTGCGCGCGTATGGAAGAGCGCTCTTTTGTCAGAGTATCCTTTGGTGCGGGCCCGCAGGGGTTACCGCAGCACTGGCTTGCGCGCTTGGACTTGCCCCCCCTCCCCCCACCCACCCCACGACGGCCGTCTAAAGCTGCGCACCAAGTGTCACTCTTGCCTAGGCTCACTCTTGGGCGTAGCCTGGGTAGCGACACAACACGCACGTATGCATGCATGCTCCCGATCTCCGAGGGTGCAGCACCAGGGTGGCCTCGCGGGTTGGGGGGGCAGTGTTCAATGTACGTGGCCGGGCGCCTGCGTCTTCTATGTCTATGGGCTCTCTACCGTTTGATTGTCGGCGGCTGCGAAGGGCACGAGGCGTCGGGTGGCAGCAGCCGGTGCGCGGCAGAGCTATGACTGCGCTGCGATGCTGGTGGGGGCAAATTTAGGGGGAGACAGGCTCAGGGACTGCGCATCGACCCCCAATCTCAAGCCGTGGCGATGCGTCCTCCTGGCTTCACTTTAGGCCCACCCAAAAATGTTCTAAGAACCTTTTTGATTTACACGAACTGTTCTTAGCACATGTCTGGCCGAGACCGTATCGCTTTTGAGCCATCGTCTTTCTGTTGGAAGAACTTTGTTCTTGTTCTCACGACATTCCCAGGCTCCAAGAACACTCGTGGTAGGCCCAGAGGAATGACTGCCGGGGCGGCGAGGCCCTGCTCAGGGATGCGCATCGACCCCCAATCTCGGGTCGGGCGAAAGGGGGGGGGTGAGGAAAGGGGGGGGTACGAAATCGCTGATGCAGACTGGTTTCGGCCCGACGAGGGGCCCATTCCTCGATACATGGGCGCTCCCGGCCGCCGGGAGGCGCCGGGAAAATCAGCTACGTGAGCTGATTCTCACCCCCCCCCTTTGCTATCCCCCCCTTTCGCCCGACCCGACAATCGCCCATTGATTGCCGATATGGGGCCCGACTGCACATCCCGCCCACGACCGGGCGGATTCTCGCCATCGCGGGCCGTCGAGGGCCCATCGCTGACGCATCGTCTTTGTGTCGCGGGTGCCAGCGGAAAGCCCATCGCCGTCCAAAATTTATGTGTATCTAATATATATATATTATTATATATATATAATATATATATATATATATCGGCGATGTATGCTCTCCGCCCTGAGCTGACCCCCCCCCCACGTCCCCCCCCGAGGGCGGCCGCGGGGGAGGTCGGATCGGCGGCAGAGAGGGGGGTGATGACGAGGGCGGGGTGGATATCACGGCGTGGGCCACGATAGTTCCCCAGATGTCATGGCGCCTCTCCTTCGTTCATTGCGTCCCTGGCCCCCCCGCTGGGCCGCGCACATGCCGCCGGTCATGATTTGCACCCCCCCCTTTTGGACGCTCCCGGAGGAGGTCGGATCGGCGGCGAGGGCGGCGCGCCGTCGTCTCAGGCGGCTCGGGCGGCCTCGGGCCTGCTGAGGAGAGTGTCCCAGCAGCCTGCCCGAAGACGCAGACAACTTTTCTGGGGGGGGGCACCAGGAGAACAAAAAAAAGGCAGAGAGGGAGGAGGAGGAGGAGGAGAGGGAGGAGGAGGTGGAGGAGGCGGAGGAGTGTTTTTGTATCACTGTCGGGCTCCGGGGGCCCTCGACGGGCCCCGGGGCCGTCGGAAAGCGACCCGGGCTGACAAACACCGGCCCTCTGGGGGGAAGCTGTCCAGACTTCCGGGGATCCACGCGTCAACCAAAAACGAAGGCCAGATGTCGGGGGCGCCAGCGTGGGACACGAGGCTCTGCCGCTTTCGGGCCCTGGGGCCCCTCCGCGGGCCCGGGGGGGGCCGGCAGAGGACGGATCGGGAGAGGAAGAGCGGGTCCCGGGGGACGGCCCCACCGGGGCCAGTGCCTTCTTCACCCGGCTGTCGCCCCCATCGAGGCAGGTCGGTCGGCCCCCGCGGC